>JAOBAT010089193.1:0-41308 GCA_026413305.1 Hydrozoanthus tunicans
GGAGGAGGAGTCCAGCAACACCTGAGAGGATTAAGGGGGATTTTGGGAGAAGAGGTGAGCAACAACAGAGAGGAATAAGGGGGATTTGGGGAGGAGGAGTCCAGCAACACCTGAGAGGATTAAGGGGGATTTTGGGAGAAGAGGGGAGCAACAACAGAGAGGAATAAGGGGGATTTGGGGAGGAGGAGTCTACCAGCACCTGAGAGGATTAAGGGGGATTTTGGGAGGAGGAGTCCAGCAACACCTGAGAGGATTAAGGGGGATTTTGGGAGAAGAGGTGAGCAACAACAGAGAGGAATAGCTGGTTTGTGGGAGGAGGGGTGTGCAGTAATGGAGAGCTGATGAAAAAAGCTATAAACTGAATTAGTATATATAGTAAGGAACAATCAGTGCTACTTCTAATAGTAAAAAAAATTGCAACTTCTATGAAATTTAATAGCAAAACAAATAAAACATGTAATTTCTGTAGTCTTTTCACAGTTACCTCTTTTCATAACTTCTTATTTTGCTGTGTATCTTGTCATTGACTCTACCACACACGTTTTTAGGAAAACCCTTAAGGGGCTTAGGAGTTACCATACATGTTGTCGGCATGTATTCACATGGACATAGAGTCAAATCATTGCCAATTGACACTGGGGCAATTATTGGGCACTGGGGTATACTATAAAAATTACTCTTATTACTAAAAAGATGAAGCCAAAAGTCTATCATAACTTATTCAAAATTCTCAAACAACCCACAAACAGCCCCTTTCCTCAGTCATGCAACTTCAATTAATACCTACAAGAACTGGGAGCTTACCAGGCTTGTGAGAAAGCCGAAGAACAAACGGCTTCATCTCATCCAGATACCTATCGAAGACTGCGTCCTGTCTCTCACTGAAGGAGTCGTGCGAGCTGTAATCACCGTAATCGTTCCTTTCCATTTGGACAGGCGGGAAAAACACTCAAATCAACTTTACTTAGACCCCCCAATAAGAACTTCGACCTGGTCGGGAAAATTGATTGCGTCAATAATACACTTCTATATGCAAGGAAGAAAGTTAGTTTTTTTTCCTCGCAATGTAATTTCGCTCTTTGGACAACTAATATTAATAACAACATGTGTCACCATAGAAAACAAGAGGTAAAGCAATTAATTATGGATGAAGCGACAAATTCGCGAATGGTCCTACCTACCACGCTCTCTTAAAAGGCCGATTTTTTGCGAATCTCTGTCGTTGATCATCGAAAACCAAAAACAGCGAATGCAAAAACACCAAAGATAGCTGAAAGAGAAACAAAACTTCAAAATTACTGGTCAGTTGAGCAGTTTATATGTGATGACCGAGGAGTCCTTGGCTCGAGTGAGTGTTTTGCGCATGCACCCTTTTCAAAATGGCGGCCATTTGGTGTTAAGAAATGGGACCTAAGAAATGAGTCAAATTCGGGAAACGATTGAATGCCTGTGTAACATTTTGTTGTATCATGGCTCAGAAAAAATCAGTGCCGAGGTTTTCCGTCAAGCTAAATTTGATAAGTCGGAAGCTACCGAATCGATGTGGTTTGTATTGTTCATTCTCAACTGTCTCGATGGTGACGGCTCTCCACCCGATATTGTCCAATGTGAAACAAAAGTGATTGTCCGGTTGTGCAAACACGAAATGTTCTTTAAAGGGTATAAATCGAGGGAATTTTATTGTCTACCAGACGAATCGACGTTTGGCAGTCGACAAATTCTCCTGGCCATAGGTTGGTTGTTAGCAAACGAGGAAGTGGTCGATAAACTAATCAAACGAGCTCGTTCGCTATTAGTTGAGGATCCTTTCACCTCGCTAAGGACCGGTGCTACTGGAGTTGGAGCAGAACTACAACTTTCACCATCTAAGGAAAGTGATGTCAGCAAAATCTTGCAACTTTACTTGAACTCGATTGTGTGGTTAAACGGCAAGTTTCTTGCTTTGCAGAGAAAGTTCCTTTCCGCCCAGCAGGAGTATGCTGTACTAGTCAGTAAAACACACACGGCTGTTTCGCGTGGGCCAGGTGCTGCGCACTTGTCTCTTCAAGAAGTCTACTTCCTTCGATACCCTAACGAACTCGAAAAATTTCAAGTCCGTCTTGAAAAAGAAAACTCCTACCTTTTATCGCTCCTTTTTTGGAAAAGAAGCCAAAAGTTATTCTGGAAGTGGATGGTTAGTATTTTGGAATCAGAGGGTAAAAGACAAGTGGGATCGACTGAAAACGAATCTAGGCGTTCAAGCTTTGTCCACAAGCCAAACAATTATCTGCAGAATGCAAAAGAGAAACAAGTAGAACTCTCAGAACTTTTACAATACCACGAACAAAATTATAGGCTAATATCTAAGAGATGGAAAAAGGTCAAAATGTCTCTTGATTCTTGTGATGAAAAGGGAAGGGCTTTGAATGAAGGCTTACAACATGAAATCGAGAAGAAAGTGTTTAGCAACTTGCAATCCAGGTTCCTTGCTGTTGATCAGGAAGAGGAGACGGGAAGTTATAATGTTAGTAGGAGATTGAAGCAGTGTCATAAGAAAACCTTGCAACATAAGTGTGGAGATCAAGAAATAAAGAATTCTTCATCTTCGTTCTTTATTGAAAAATTAGCTGTTAGTAAGAGAACTCGTCAAGAGCAACTTAATCAACTGAGAAAAGATCACCAAAGCCATATGCTTGCACTTTCAGAAAACCTAAAGGAAGTTGTTTGCATCCCTGTAAGCAGTTCGTGAGGTAGTTGCAGGGAAATTCTACATGTTTTTTCCTTGACGTTTTTATACTAGACTCATTTGAACTATATCTATGTAGTAAACAACGCTGTCAGAAACTTTTAGAGTTGTAACCTATTTGAAAAGGGTTTTAATCTGCTTTTAAGAAATCTCTAAAAACCAAAAATACATGTGCTCATGAATTAACGATTTAATTTACAATATACAAAGCAATTAAAAAAACATCAGAGTACATTCCCTGCAAGTATTGCAGACTAGAAATAACTGTTATTAATTATAAATGTACAAACAACTTCGTTTACCGTAAACTCTCTAACAGGCCCTCCCCCCCATCCCTAAAAAAAGCCCAACAAAATGGCGAAGGAGCTAAAACATGAGGTGTATTGTGTCAAAAATGAGTTTTGTTTAGCATCAGTTTCGGTGCAGTTTTGGTGCTTATTATTAACGCAAGAGGAACACAGAGTCATAGTTGCTATTAAACCGGCCTCCATGGTATGGCTTCTGTCCCGCTATTGGCAGACTTTAAATAACTGAGCCCCCCTTTCTTCAATAAGCCCCCGCCAAAATAAATAAGCCCCCCCCCTGGGGGACTTTTTTGAGCGTTAACTTGAACTTTCAGCAAAACCTTGTTGCCTTGCAGTTACTCTTCTTGAGTCGGATGCTCTCGGACAAGGAGAAACCACATAATACTGGTAATTTGTTCCAGTATTAAAATACTTGAAAGTAAATGTAAAGACTGAAACATTTGCATTGTTTTATTTCCTTTTTTTACTAGTGTCGGGTGTCTTTTTCCGACCTCCTCAGTTATTTTGAGACCGCCGTGAGTGAAGGTCCGGCACCGAGATGCGAACCCAGGCCTCCTGCATGAGAGACTAGCACCCTATTAACTAGGCTTATCTGATTATCAAGGTGGACTGTACACTTACGGAACAAATCAATAAAAAGTACTGCATATTTTGGAGGCAAAATAACTGTTGTTCGGTGGAAAACGGCAAGAGAGGCCTGGAAGTGAATTAGCAACTGCTATCCAAATGATCAGGCTGGCTCTAGTTCATTGTTCGTGGAATCGTCACTTCAACTGCCATAAAAAGGCCCACAATAACTTTTTTCACCGTTTATAAAAGAGGAAATAACAACAAGCCATACTATAGCTAAGTCGTAGTTATATCCCAACATGCAGGCTCAGTGAGAAGCGATATATGATAACGAACACCAAAAGCGTTCAGTAGAGTACAGTACTCTGAACAATCTGGTGGGCATTGTTCAAAGGCACAAAGTCCAATATAAATGTGCTTTTAAAACACGACAGCTGTATCACCGCTTAATGTAATAACAACAGCAAATGTAATACCAACGCTTAATGTAATAAAATTTATAACTAAATGTAATACCAACGCTAAAAGTAATAACAATTAACATTAAATGTAATAAAACTTGTTATAATTTAACACTAAGTTTAATAAAAGTGATCAAGAGTGAATGTAATAGATTTGAGGCTAAGTATAATAAACTCTCACAGTATCTAGATGTACCACTTATTGCGCATGAGCACGGGCACGTTTATCAAGCAATGACGTCATAAATCACACGACCACGACAACTTTGTAAATCCTGTTGTAGGGCTTGTTTGACCACTTTCAGTTTTCACCCAAGGAGTCCCATCGCAGTCGATCGATGACGTCGGAAGTCAAGTGACTGCAAATTTGAAAATTCTTATTACAATGTTTTAAAGTTGTAAACAACGAATCAAGGAACTAGTTGTTTACTGGCCACATGACGTGGTGGTGAAATTATAATCTAAGTTACTGAATGATTTGCCAAACCTGATCCCAGAAAATATAGCTAAAAAGGCGTTCTTCGACATCCGTCAGTTATTTTCATTTTGATTAAGCGCAGCCCACAACTGGGCATCTGTTAAAATAACCCAGGGAAACGCAAAACATAAGACAAGTAAAATGATTTATGCACGTAGCGTTTTACTGACGTAGTATACTAAACACAGTCTTTTGTAAGTACATAGAACACGGTCAAGTTTATATCTATTCAGGTTAAGACGATTATCAACACACGCGGTTTCTTCTTTTAAAGTGGGCCCGCCCAGCTATTTTCTGCTGCGGAGTAGATGTTTCAAAATAAACTTGTAACCGAGTTGTTTTCGGGTAGAGGAATGGTAAAACCATAACAAAAGAGCTGCCCAGTGTGTATATCAGTACCCACATTAGACTGAGCCGGTTTATTTAAACATAACCAAACGGGGAGCTCGGATTTATGCCATTTTTTTTTTCTTTCTTAGACAATTACTCTAAAACTAGTTTCATGGAACACTTGTGTCTCCAGTGACTTCTGATACTTTCTTTTTTTTTTGGGGGGGGGGGGGTAGTAATTCTTACAACAACTTTTCATAGTGTTAAAAAAACACTCAGAAAAAGCATCACAATTACTTTGGAAAGTTCCATAAATACGTCATTTATATAACGTAATCATTCCAATTGACTGCTCTATGGGTCCGAAAATAGAAGGATTTATAAAATTGTCGTGGTCATGTGATTTATGACGTCACTGCTTGATAGGTGTGTCCGTGGCTCCTACACAATTGTTTAGTGATAGAAGTAGTATATCTGAATACTTTTTTATTATCTTAGCGTCAAAATTAAACTTATTACATTTACTGTCGATCACTTTTATTACATTTAATGTTGACAAGTTTTATTACACTTAGTGTTAGTTTTTATGACATTTAGCGTTGGTATTACATTTACTGTTGTTATTACATTTAGCGGTGATACAACAGCGTACACCCGAAAAGATGTTTTTTGTTTTGTGTAGCGTGCCTCGTGTTTCTTCGTTACTGTGGCGTACATCAGTATAAACACAACGTACAAATGCAAGTGAGTCCTTGCTGCAGGAAATGGCCTGGTCTACAGCATCAACAATGAATTCCCACTGAACCACTCAAACGAATGAGAAAAAATTTCTCTGACCTTATTTGGTGGGATTTGAATCCACGACCTACGAAATAGATCTACGTGGCACTAACCAACTGAGCTGAACTACCACCCAGTTTGGTGGTGGGATCTATTTCGAGTGATGATGTTTTTGAAGTCCTGAACACTAAAGCAGTTTCACTGACGCTGGGAAGATTCAAACCCGAACAAGGTTTGGTTTTCATAGTTATGAAAATTTTTTATTTATTTTAACGCTGAGGTTCTGCAACACAATCAAAGGTCTCCGATCGAGGACCAACTGTTGGGCAGCGAACCAGTCAGCCGAGAGTCGATCTACACTGAGCCTGTTCACAACGTACAGCAGTTAGACAATAAAAACTTCTTTAAAACTACGTTTGAAGTTTCAACTTTCCGCCGAGAATAATAAAGACTAATTGATTAAAATTGTGAAAACAGCAAAAACAAAACCAATGAATCGACTGAACTGGATTGTACCGTAAGTTGGTTTTAATCCAAAATAAATTGCAAACAACCAAGTTTCCGTCGGTAAACGGTAAACTGGTCATCAGAGCTTAAGCTAAATTACCTCTTCAAACAAATACTGCTCCGTTTGTAAATTGTCAATTTTATTGCACAGCTGTTTATCAGCTGTCACAATTACCATAAACCTTCAAGCGGTCGGCTAAGATTTGTCAGCGTCTTAATTCTCGCCAATCAACAGCATCTTGATACCTGGAAAAATATGTTTTAGATCTTTCTTATGTAGCGAGTAACAGAATCCCGAATAGATTTGGCTCTTGGGCTTTGAATGAGCAGAAACCATCCAACTTTGCCTGTCCAGTTTCGTTGGAGCCTCGCTCGATCGGTTGTCCGATTTAGGTAAGCTTCAATTGAGTCGGGACAATTTAGACTGTCAAGTTGAGCCTATGTGTGCCTCAATCTGTTCAATTAATTGTTAAAAAAACATACATATGATTTTCTAAGCCCACAAAACGCGACACAAACCCTAATTTTAGGAAGCTTTTGTGTTATGTGATGTTTTTAATAGCCACTAAGTTTTTTTGCTTGTTTCGCAAAACTAAGAAAAAAAACAGTCTTTAGTTATTGACTGAAAATGTTACAGCGTATACATAGAGGAACCCAAACATTTAAAGGACAGTTTCCAAAACTGAACCCATTCAAATTTTTGTGACTTTTCTTTGAGAAAAAAAAAGTTGTTTGAGACTAAACAAACGAAAAGAATCTAAATTTACTAATAATTTATAGTCAGTTGCGACCTTGAATGTAAATTTAAGAACTCGAATCTACTTAACTACTTAACACTTTTGGTTTGATATGCAAAACGTGTTGACGAAATTTCAAAAGCAGGCTAACGACCGGGTATAATAAACTAAACATTAAGTGGTTTACGTCTAGTTTCACCAAAGGGAGCATGCACGAAAGATAGCAAAAAAACACCGACTTTCTGATCAGTGCAAAAGCAAAGCCGAGTTCTTGCTATTTTAAGCTCCCAGCTGTTTGAGAACTGTTGACTAAAAAAATTTTATTTTTACCAACTAACAAAGAAAAACCCAAATGGTTTTACAGTTTTCTTTCTTTTATTCCTTTTTTGCTGTAGTTGTTTTCGAGACGGTTTAATCTTTATTGCGCCATTTGGTCCAGGAAATTATGAAAGATCAACTTAACGTTTATAAAGCCTGTAGTTTGATATGTTAAACAGCTTTGAAAGAGAGAAGTACCAGCCAGTGCGTCTGATATGTCTCATAAGGCAAGGGAACAACTGTTGCTTTTTGTGGAAAAAGTTCGATTCGGATTGATTAAAAGGTTATATGATTTGAAATTATAATATGGCTTCTCTATACGACGTAAAATTTCTCAACCGAGAGTGATTCGCGTCAAAGGCGATGCGTGCATCGGTTGCAAAACGAAAAATACAGGCTTTCTTTGGCCCTCGCTGGTTGGCCATAAACATGCTCATTAATCTTTCTATTTGTTCTTGTTCTAATGTTCTTGTTTTGCAAGAGAATCAGTGAGTCAAACTCTTAACCCGCTTGGGTTAGAGCCAATCGATCGTTGAACAACCGGGCCCATGCAGAGTCACCTCGACACAAACTATAACACCTGAGCGGCATTTTAGTTTCACTGTAACACATCTGGGGAATACATTCCATTAAATGAATTCCTGTGGGTATGTTGATGTAAATTGTTGTGCCTCGTTAAACTTTAATGCGAGTTTGCGTTAAACCGCAAAAACTAGCAGAAGTAACGTCGCTTAACCCTTTCAGTCCCAGTCAGCTATCAACATTTAACTTCTCCTTACATTACACATACAAGATATGACATTTGGTAAAGAGAAAATAGGAATTAATCAAACAAAGCAAAGTACTGGATGTGAAGATTGAAGTGCATGTCTATTGTCTGTCGTGAAGGAGGCCTCTGCCAGGTTCGATTCCCGGTGCTCGGGGCTTTAAGATTACTGAGGAGAAGGTAGGTACCACCTTTGTTCTAACATCTGCTGACGGTTACTTAGGCCCTTGCATCGTCTCGGATGAACATTAAACCTTAGATTCTCGGAATCAGTCTATGATTAGGTTATAACACTCTGTTGGATTTCAGTTTCCGACTACCCAAGAGTGTAGTGAAGACTTTAAAAAATAAACTAAACTAAGCCCCTAACGCAACGGGCACCTTAACGAATTCAAGACCCTGTAGTTACTGGCAAACCCTTAAGATCTTTTGAATGCACCGACTCATTAAAAATACATTTCCTTGATGCTTTGGTAGAAATGATTTCAACGTCTGTTTTCAATGACTTTGAAAGGCGTGGCTCAGTTGGTTAGTGCACGGCCTTCGGAACTAGGGCTCCCCAGTTCAATCCCCGGTGATTGCACGTCCGTTTCGACTTTCTTCTAATCAGTGTAGCTGTAGCTTTTAATTTTCGTAAAACGGAGCACTGACAGAGTGAGGGGGCTAAAGGGTGCACCGTCGGCTTCCATTGATACCAGCAGCACTCTCTGAGAGCTGAAGGAACTACCGATGTTAAATAACGGTGCCTTTACCCTTCACTGATTTACCTTTGAAATCAAACCTCCGTGTAACACAAAGTTGAAAAACGTTCTTAAGTGGTGTAATTTGCTTAGATTTTCTGTCTAATTGATTCATAAACATACCTTTTATGAAAACCAAAATAAGTTTACTTGTTCTATGTGTTGAGTAAGGCCTATATGACAAGGAAATAAAGGTTTCTTCCAATCGTATGATCGATCTGTACGTCGTATAGACTTGCATTCATTATGGCGATAAAAAGCTTCTCAATTATAAATGTACGAGAAGCAACATGGCGCTTTTTCGGCCGTCGAACTTCTTTCAGCCGGTGAAGTTTATTCAAGCGTACCAATTCATAGTTTTTGTCAGTGTTATTTTTGGCATATGGTGAAATCCTTAGAGCAGCATTCTTTGCATGCACGAGTTCAAATTCCCATTTGCTTTAACAGGGAGCTTTGACTCTTGGCAGGTGGTAAGGATTAATTGCTGCTCGTTTAAAATAATCCCGAAATAATTAGTTATCAAACATCAAAATCATGCATCTCTTAAAACCCTAGCAAACCCTCTCGGTTGTTTTCTCGTGTACAGTTAGCTGTTCCAAGAAAAACTGCTAGTAATCACTAGAGAGAAGAACACTGAGGACAGAAACACATCTCCACCGCAACAGCTGACCAACCCAGGTACAATAGACACAATACAAGATTTAGATGTGAATTAAAACAAAATGTTTTTCATACTGGTAAAATGGTTTACAAATGAAACGTTAAGCAAATTTAACTGTTTTTGAAAACAGGCTCGAAATTAATCTTCTTTATTTTGACAGCTTCAGCTTTAAATTGAACTTTTAAACCATTTTTATCTTTATTGTTAGTTTGTCTCAAACTGCTGTTCTCGAAAGCATATAACAGCCTGTACCGCCGAATTACAACATATGCTACAGTCGGCACCCATTTGGCTGTTACAAGTTTTTAAAAAGAGACTCGGTAACAAAATCAACTTGAACTTTAAGCTTCTTTGGAAGCATTTTGCCAAACACAACAACACAATGGAATAAAACTTCATACTTTGCAAAACTTAACTGAAAATTCGCCTGATCTTCGGTGCTTTGACTTTTGAGAAACACGTGTTGAGAGAATTCTTCAGCTATATATAAAATAAGTGCCAATGTTAACCTAAACAATGCATAAACCAATGAAAACGCTCAAAGCCAGTTTTTAACTTGGCGGAAAATATTGAATGTCATATAGTTGAGATGGTGCTTCGGCGTTGCTAATATCAATAGAAACAGTTTGATAAATATTCTAAATAGTTTACAGAAAGGATCGACTCACCCAAATATGGGGAAACACTCTATATATGGCCAATTCAGATGCGTGCTCTATCGAAAATTTTGCACTTGCGAAGCTGTGAACAAGAAGTGTTTTACGTGCTCACCTTGAGGTACAGGATTTTGTTCGCCGTTAAAGATTGATTCTTTGCCGTCGATTTTACATACAAAACGCATAACTAATGACAAGGTAAACAGCAGGCTTAATATTATTGTCAAACAAAAACATTTTGCTAAGATTTTCATGTAAGTTTTGACGAACGATGTCTAACTTTGTTGTGTGGTCCGACCTGGAGTTTTAAACATTACAGAAAATGTTTGCAGTTCGTGTTCGTCGGTATCGAGTGGAACTATTCTAGAGTCTTCTACTTTGCTGCTGCTACTGGCCTTTTCAGGTCAAGGAAACAACGCCTTCAGACTTCAGTGCACATCGTGGCTTTTGTCACAGTCACATACAAACAACTTGTGGCGTTGTGCGCGAACAGTGGTCCCAATACAAGTCTCAGATTGCTCCCGTGAAAGAAAATATCCCTCGAAAGTAAGAACGGTTTAAAGCAGCCCCTGAAATGAATGTAGACAACCTATTAAACTTATAGTTTTACCCTGGAATGTTGTTCTTACTTCCCTCAACTGTCTAGTACTAGATGTCGTGAATGGTTATGGTCGGATGATCACAAAAACAAAACATACCAAAATGTCTATTCCGGCTCGTCTTCTTTATCTCCACACTGCCCTTCACAGTAATCTAAATTGTTTGTACAAACGTTTAATATATTTTTCAGCAGTGTTTTGTTTTCATTCCAGCGTACACCGGAATCAAACGATCTGTTATCTCGTGCAGACAAATAAAATATTTGTTTGCCGGTTGGACAAACTTTTGATAAATGTAGCTTGGCGTGATGCGTAATGCCTCGGCTTCAAGGTTCATTGACTGCAAAGCGTCATTGTTTTGTATACTAAAAAAAAATTGGCTTTTTGGATTTCAAACTATATTTGATTCTAATATAGCAAGAAATTGCCATTATTTCTAGACGAAAATATTTATTGTGGTCTACTAGATATGCATCAGAGAGCAACATTAAATTGAAAGGCGTTATTAATAGTCTCTTCAGTCTAAAGAAAGTTGATCTTATTCTTCTCGGTTTAAAGACAGGCAAATATGTCTGACAACCAAACTATTAAAGGAGTAAGGAGCCGCATAGGGGAAATCGGCAGAGCCAATTGTAAATTGATAGTCTCTAAGGCCTACACCGTGTAGGGTTGTTGTCGATCACGGGCACCAGGCCCGCCTTCATGAGAATCATGGCCGTAGAGATCTTGAGATGCTTGCCTCGGCAAACATTTTACAAAGTAAATTTTAGACAAAAATCCATCGTACCAGTTTACATAAAGCAGATTCAAAAGTAATCTAAATATAAAGTCCATTTTAAAGTCAAAGCCATCTCGTTACATGGATTTAGCCGCCATTTTATGGTCTGTGGGGTTCTCTGTCGACGACCGGGTAAATATATTACAAAGCAAAGATTCCTATGTTCAAGGGTAGAATCTACTGCGATTCATGTATTTTGTGCTAGTTGCAAAAGTCTGTGAGTAGTATAGTATGAGAAGAATTACCCTTACTTTTGGGGAGGTATCTCATCAACCTCGTTCCCAGGGCCCTTTCCTCTTCCTGGGAACGAGGTTGGAATCTCATTATCTCTGGGGAGGAATAAATTATCTCTTAGATGACGTCATAGCTCATGAATAAAATGCGGTGGATTCAATTATCTCTTTTGTTTTCCAACCTCATGAATAAAATGCAGATTATTTACATAAAGTCTACAACCGGTTTCGATATGACATCATGTTTCTATTTTTATCTCGGATAAGACGCTATAAAGCGAGCGAAGCCAAGCCGTATTGTTATTTTAGCAGCGAGAGCCAGGCAACAGTTCACAAAGGTATAGCAACTTTAGAACATATGCAAATCCAGGAAAGAAAGAAACAAATAAAAAAACTTAATCTCCTATTGTTTTGTTTTTGACAGCTGTCGGCGCGATTTTGCTCATTAATGAGGCTGTAAATGGGTTGAGTGAGTTTTTGAATATTCAATTAGAGCGCTAGTAAGCATACCAGCATTTGATGATTAAACTGTAAAAGAAAAGGCGAAACACCAAAGATTGATTTCAAACACATTTTATTTTACTTTTAATTAATTACACTTCTGATAAAATCATACGTGTAGACTATGTGTTAGACTATGTTAGACTATATGTTAGACTAGCTATTTTAGTCTATGTTAGTCCTTGTTAGACTATGTTAGACTATGTTAGTCTATGTGTTAGACTGTGTTAGAGAAGGTTAGTTTATGTTAGACTATGTTAGACTATGTTAGTCTATGAATCTACATAATTCTAGTCTATGTTAGACTATATGTTAGAATATGTTAGACTATGTGTTAGTCTATGTTACACTATGTTAGTCTATGTTAGACTATGTGTTAGATCACCACCACCACCACCACCACCACCGCCACCATCACCGCCACCACCACCACCACAAACCACCAGCACAAACACAACAACCACCGCCACAAACACCACCACGAACACCGCCACCACCACCACAAACACCAACACCACCACAAGCACAAACACCACCACCACCACCAGCACAAACACCACAACCACCGCCACAAACACCACCACGAACATCGCCACCACCACCACCACCGCCACAAATACCACCACAATTACCATCACCACAACCGCCATCGCCACCACCACCACCACCACCACCACTACCACAAACACCACCACCACCACAAACACCACCACAATTAGTACCACCACAAACACCACCACCATCACCACCATCACCACCACCACCACCACAAACACAACCACAATTAGTACCACCACCATCACCACCACCACCACCACAAACACCACCACCACCGCCACAAACACCACCACCACCACCACCAACACAACAACCACCGCCTTAAACACCACCACGAACATCGTCACCACTACCACCACCACCGCCACAAACCCCACCACAATTACCGCCACCACTACCACCACCACAAACACCACCACCACCGCCACGACCACCACCACCACCACCGCCACAAAAACCACCATGAACACCGCCACCACCACCACCACAAACACCACCACCACAGACACCACCACCACCAGAAACACCACCACCACAAACACCACCACAAACACCACCATGAACACCGCCACCACCACCACCTCCACAAACACCACCACAATTACCACCACCACCACAAACACCACCACCACCACGTTTTTTGTAGGCCTTAATAAGTTGCTCGGGGAAAATGACTTGTACATCTGGAATATACATGCAATGATATTATAAATTTGGTGCATTTTAAGCGATTCTAAGGGTAAAACATTTTAGGGGGAGCATGCAACCCAAACCTCCTGAATTCGCTCGTGCCAAGCAGATATTCATACTGCCTTGGTAAATATTTGGCCTAGTGGCTACGGGCGTGGACATACAGCAGCAGTTCTTGTTAACTAGGATAATATGATCGACAAGCAAGGAGCGAGTAAAGCTGTATACAATCCGGCTGCGAGCTTATGCGGGCCAGTATTAAACTGCGTATACAATGCGTCTGTAGGTCTACGCAAATTGTGACGTCAATCAGTTGGTGGGTTCGTGCTCAGTACTACATACGGTCTTATGGTTTTTGGGTAGAACGTATATTGTTGATTAGTATATACCAGCTCGGTTACGCGCGATTTGATTGGTTTAGAAAAAGAAGCTATGAGACAGTATTTACCTCCGAAGTAGTAGATAATGTCACCCAAACAAAATGGCGGACGGAAGTAGTCGATTCGCGTCCGTTTGGGATCACAGTACTGAAAAAGTTTGCTGTGAAAACACGGGAAGTTTAAAACAGTTTAAAGAATTTCACTGTTTTACGCGCCATTTATGACATTTTTTAGTTTGTTAAATATTTTAGGCTGCTCACGCGTGAGTCTCGCCACGCTAAGTGGTTCAAGTAGCAAAAGTGTGTTTTTTTTCTTAAAAGTTTTTCGTTTTCTCGATAGGAACAGTTGCCTCGCTGGTATATACTAAAACAGTTAATCTACTCCAATTTCGTTGGATAGTGGCTTAGTGAATATCTCTCTTGCTCCTTCGGCGCTCTGTAGATCGATATCTTGTCACTCTCCACCTCAATTGAAGTAGACTAAGTGTTAATTATATAACTTCTGTCAAGGATTTTATTCATTCAAAATTTCTGAAATCGGCAGAACACTTGCAAGTTTGAATGATCCATCAAACTGGTGCCCATAAGACAAAGCCAACTGCTCCAAACTGGGCCCCAGCAGAATATATAACGTTCACTGACATCGCGCGCAGCTTGTCAAAGTTATGACTTATGTCATCATCTAAGATATATTTGATTCTGATTGTATTGTATTTAGTATTAGGAAAGAGTTTTGCATATCTAGTGCCGAATTAGTGGCATTTTTTAAAGTTTTGGAGTCAAAGAGTTTTAGTCTTAATATAGAAAACAGCAAATTAAAATAACTCTATGAATTATGGCAGTGCTAGGCGATCCCACAAGTTGATCTGCTTAGTTCTAATATTTTAGGGCAAAGGTAGTGATTTCGATTTTTGATGAGGCCATCGTGTTTGTTTGAAAGAAAGATCACATTAAGGAGTACCAATGTGTATTTTTCGACGAAGTATCACCATGGAAATACCGCGTATCTGTTCGAGGATGTCAAGAAATGCAGGAATCCTGTTAAAACTGCCCAGTGATTGCCTTCCTTTTTGAGGTGCTAAAACACAACTAAAACAGCTCTATCATTCTTTAATCTATCCCTATATCCAGTCATACGCCGGCTATCATCTCGTGGATATTGTGCTTACAATTCGCGCTTAAAAAGAATCGAAACTAAACACTATATTGTCCGACTAATGTTCTTTGCAACATTATATGGAGTAAACACAGATAGTGCTGGCCCATTACTTACATTAATTGCAAATTTTCACATAAATGCATGGCACAAAAAGCAGCTTCCTAGTATCTCAATGTACGCTTCTAGAGCTAACTTTTACAAGCCACTTTACAGAATTAACATCGGTAAGCAAACTACCAAAGCAGTGGCAATTGATACATGGCAACAACTGACGATTGAGCTAAAAAATGCAAGCAGCTACAACTTTTAAAAGAAAGTCAAAATCTTTCTTTTTTACAGCATAAACAAATTCCAGCCGACCCCTCCAAAAGTATCAATTGAACTGATTATTTACAAATTGTCTACAAAACAAATCTCATTATAACATGACTAGCGTCTAACCAGAAAACCTATGGTTACCTTGGACGCTAGACATTTCTAAATACTCCATCACAGTTAGTTATATTTTTTTCTCATAATTGTTAAAAAGAATCTATTTATACATCTTTATTGTTACTTAAAATTCCAATATGAAATGTGAATAAAGTATTATTGTTGTTGTTGCATATCCTTCAGTTTTCTTTCGCATCCATGCGTCTAAACTTCGTTTTCGAACCGGTACTGTAGTAAGTGCAAACGAGCCAAAACCTTTTCGTGCAAAGGAAATGTCAAAACGGTGACAAATTATCCAATTACGTTAAGGATTAAGATTTGGAGTATCTGGCTTAAAGCCACCGTTTGATTTTTTGGTAAGAAAACAGTCCATGTACGCTCGGACACACCACAAGCCCGGTCGTAAAATAATTTCTACTAAAGGATTAAGTTAAGAGCATATATGACTTTCTTGATCTTAACCATTGTATTGAACCGAAGCCAGGGCTGAGATAGTAAAACATTTTGGAGAACTAAGCGAACAGCATCTTTCAGAAAAACTGAACACCTGTCAATGTAAAAAGAGACCTTTTCCTGGCTCATATGATGCTCTTTCACGCGTATTGAGAAGTCGGTCGGAGCGTTTGACCATCGTAACAAACATCAAGTCCTGGACACAAGAATATATAAACAAACAAAATAGTTACTGCAACTGCTGAATTTTGAATAATTTTACAAATTGATTTTTTTCAAATCTTTGCCGTAAGAAGTTGTTTATTTGCGGCGTTTCGATTGAGTCCCTTTGTCGTCCGGAGCAACTTGATTACTCATATGGATTTATTCACCTACTATTAAAATTAACATTTTTTGTTATAACAAAAATTAATTTAGCATTTACTAGAATTGGTTTTGTATCATCCTTGTATGTTTAAACGATTGCTAAGCGACACAAGAGCAGGAACCTGGGTACTAGTTTGTCCAGAGTACGAGTTCCATTGACGCGTTGCTATGGTTACCGTGGGAAAACTTCGCAGTTTGACAGAAGGTCGGCGCGTTCGTTTAAATTTATCGACAAGATATCAGTTTCCATAATTCAAACAAATGTTTTTGAATCAAAGCCTTATTAAAGTGTTTGCAGAAACCACTATTTTTCTTACTATTTTAAAATCAGCTTCATTACAGAAAGTCAAACGTTATTTTCCTTATTATAAACTGGAATGGCGTTTGTACTTTTATCTATGTTTCCAAGAGGACAAGTCTCAAAACATAGATCTCAAAATAAGTCTTGTTAAAATGTTTGCATTTCATTAACAAAACGCAAAAGGAATTAGCAAAGAATGCCGGGGTTCATTGTGGATATCGTTAAGCGTTGGACTCGAACTTTGTTGTTTAGAACGAAACCTTTATTGATGTGTCAAACACAAAAAGGTGTGTTTCGAGCCAGAAATTATCTAAGTCATTATTTGTTGGATGTTTTACAATTTTGCCGAATGTGCTGGACAATCTATAGAAACTAACAACTAGTGGGTAGATAGAGAGTCATAAATACACAAGCACAACAAAGACATACAATTACAAACACACAAAAGAAGGTTTTTGCGATTCTTGCTGACTTATGCATGTTTGTTTTTACTTGTTCAAACAAAAAGATTCTAAAGATACAAAATAAAAGTATCGCATTCGCTTCGCTTGAAGATTTGATTTTGTCTTTATCGTTAAACAGGCACTAGAAGCCTCATCCCTGTATTTGATATGACTCTATCCTGCGGCCTAAGTATGCCTTTTATCAGGTATAAGATAATTGTAAACAGAAAAAGTTTACCTAAACCATCTCCTTCCTTGAAATGAAAAACTTAGAAAAAAAATTCAGTTGAGGAAACTAATCCAAATGACAATCGTGAAATGTTTATGAGATGTCTTAATCACCCAACTAAAAAAACTCTAACCCACTCAGAATTACACACAAACCATTTTCAAAATTGCAAAAAAAAATCCTCACTTCGAGGAAGCAACTGATTCGAATCTAACGCATTTGTCGAAAGGTTTGTATAATTTGACTGCATTTGTTTTCACATCCAAGCAATGCTCTTTTAACATGCTTTATTGAAAAGAGTAAAAAGTGCAAAGATGTTTTTCGCACAATCATCTAAGAGGCAGACTGAATGTACACAGCGCATAGTAAGCGGGGACATATTGCATATTTGTATCAACTGAGCGAGCATTTCTACTGACACATTGGCGAGTTACTGACTCATACTGGATTGTGTCTGATAAATACAAATATTTTAATTAAAACCAAGATGGCTATTAAGCGCATATGGCTTTCCTTTTATAAAATGACTAATGGCTTAAATGAAACATAAATGGAAATGGGGTCAAAGCAAAGTTGACGAACACATGTTCGTCTGGAAATTAATTCTGTGTTAGAATACACACTTCATAGAGCTGTTGTCTAAACATTGCAAATTTGGTGACAGAAAATTGACTGGTAAAAGGGAAAAAGATCAACCTTTGCCGGCCATAGAGTCTTCTGCAAGTCAGTTCGCGGCGTTTGGTGCATGCTGATTAATAAAGGTACTGTGAACCAACTTCCCAGCATCTTGAAAAGATTTAAGGTTTTTGGTACCTCGGAGGAAGAGTGTACGAGGCGCTCCAAGCATTTTCCTGTTTCAAACAGTGTTTGACAAGATAGCTTTTTATATTAATGCTTTAATCGAGTTTCTAGCAGCCCGGTCTATAAACTGATTTATGATTTGTACTTATGATTTTAGGTGACACGTTTCGCTGATTTTTTAAAATATGGTTTCTCTACCCCTTGAAATAGGTATGTTAGTAAGCACATCTTTCACCGCAAAACTGCATTATTTTGATATAAAGTTTGTTTATATTTTTGGAAAACTTCAATCAGTCCCTCTTATGTTAGATTTGAAATTCCGGTGTTTTGTTTCAGTAACTCCCTTTAGTTTATTGTAAAATAGCATCAAATGCAAATGTTGTTTGTTTCAGAATTTACCGTTTCAGAGGTTTTATATCTGGTTTCGCAACACAGAGCGAGAAACACAAATGTTAATCGGCTCGATACCAGTTAGTGTTTTTGATAAAGACATTGGAAAACATTTTTTTGGCAAATTAGAAAGGTTTGAACCATAGTTGTTGAATTGAGAAATGAAACATTATAATTGTGTCGACGAAGATAAATGATGCGAATAATGGTTTCAATCGGATGTGCACAAACTCGCCAACAGAAATACTGACCGGTAGAAATTGAAAGAACCTTGAAAACTCCAGGTGCTGTTTAAACTCACATGAACTTACTTTAGTTCACTGTCTTTGTTATGAAGGCAATAGCAAGCTTGATGACCTTTTAAACGACGCATTTAAAAGGAAAACAAATCTGATAGATGCTGGTTCATAAAATGGAAGTCGAAGTTTTCAAAAAAGCTCGAAGTGACGATTCTGGTAAAAACTGGCAAAACCGTGTATCAAAACAAAATCAAACTGACTCTTACTGTTATAAAAAAGCGAATTTCATAACAAGCACTTCCGTTCTCGTAGTTGTTAATCGCCTTTGGGCTGCTCTGTGCGATACTGAGTTATCACGAACCCGAGCCGCCAAATGGTAAAACTCGATACGTCAAAAACGTTCCTCTGACGTCTGTCGATAGATTGCCCATGATCTGTTCGGAGTTTTAAATCTAATAGTAAAAAAAAGACGTTCTAAACTTTACCAACAGTCTGTCAGAGATTAAGAGATTGTAAAAAGTTTTGCTGACATTTTATACGTGTAAATACCGCAAAAGCATATTTTCTATTCAAAGTTTTTGACCATGCCTTGGCGTTTACGATTGAGCGAATATTGTCTGGTGTTGGATTTTTGCATTTTCGTCACAACTGCTGCTGGTGTCTCCCCTTTACCACCCACACAACAAGATTGGTAACAAGCAAGCTAGTTTTACTTAAATTACAGTCGCCCATATCTATTAATCAAGAACAGATTTCTTTCTCGGGGCTAAACATTTGAGTCGAATTTTGAGCAGTTTTGGTAGTTGTTCTATTGTTTGGTTCGAATCCGAGATATTGTCGGTTGCGGTTAATGTGTACAAATCATGATGGTCATAAAAAGCTTTCTCGACCCATTGTCGGTTCTTTTTATGATAATCTGCTCAAATTTCCGTCATTGATCCAGTTGGTCGACATTATATCTAAACAAGAATCTACAATGAAAAAACCTCTATTTTTAGTTAAGTTATGTAAACTACGACTCAAAATCTGCTTCGCTCGTTTCGGCCTGTTACAAAAGTTGTATAATGGCGCTGATTTTGAGGTTTGTGAAGCTTTAAACGTTTGTTTTTTTGATTAACCGATTTTCGACTGATCATCGTTTGAAAGTTCCTGTCAACTCTTGACGTGCTGGTAAGTGAAGCTTTTTCAGTTTACAATCGGAAACTAGAGAAAGATTGACGCTACGTCTTGTCAGAGTCTGGAGAGTCTAAAAAAATAATGGTTTAAGTGTTCTCATTTAGTCATTTGGTGCTTAGAGTTTCTACTTCATCCAGCCATCGGTTTAATATGATCTCTGAATCCAAGTTTAATCTGCAAGCACTTACAGTTGGAACCTAGAGTTTTCAGCCTGATAGCACAACCATCGAGCAGTCGAGGCAAAAAGCGTTTTGTTTTCAAGTGAATTAAATAAGCAACAAAACAAATGATATTCTGCTGGAACATAAGGATGAGATTTTCTTTTTACGTTTTTTGAACGTGTAGATATTGCCGGTGACAATCTGACCCGGCCACTGTGTTTATATTTCAAAGAATAATTTTTGAACTGACACAGTCCCTACATGCTTTTGACGAATATGTATTACGTATATGTAATCTTAACGTGGAGTTTGCGATTTAGAAAATGAGTCCAAGAAGTCGGTGCAATGTTAGTGACCATTTCAATCGTACTGCCTCCAATCTGCTTGGTAAAATAATCTCCAGTGAATCTCGCACGCTGATTGGTCGAGAGCGCAGAAACCGTGCTCTGTAAGAGAGCACACGGAACGCTGTTGAAAATCTCACACAACACTCAAACTCCGCCGCCATATTTATTCCTTGCAAATAACCAGTTTTCTTATCGTGGAAAACATGTTAGCCAGTGACAACATAATTTTTAAAAAAAACAGCTTTCGTACGCAAAATTCGAAAATCAATGTTATCTAAGCTAGGTACCGAACTAAATCTAAAATTTGTAAAGCTTATATTTTTATCCGACTTCTTTCTACTTTTTATATGGAGTGGAGAAAAGAACGAGGAATCAAAAAAAGTCTCTCAGAAATTTATGACAAAAGAACTGTTAAAGCACGTCTATTACCAATTTCAATAGTCGGTCGAGTGTGCACAGGCTTGATTAGTCTCTGCAACCAGATTCACTCATCATATACCATGAAGCATGCAGCCGTGATACTGACCCAATCTTGATCCAGGGCACATGGAAGCTTTAGTGTTACAGATAGCGTAAAGTTCGACGGCATGTTCTTGGGATGTACTATCCATAACGTCCAAAAGAATTTGTTTTCTCCCAAGCCCGAACACACGAGCAAGCCGGTTGATTTGACAATTTTAAATACATCATACATCACATGACTATGACTTGAAAAAAAGTCGAAATATTGTTGTACAAGTTCAAGACTCTTGGTCCAAAACTTGAATTTATTGAACGATGTTATCTTATCTCGGGCTAGTTGTTGTAATGACGAACACACGAGGTCATTTCAAAGTTGTCTCAACGCGATTCTCTAGTTATTTTTCCGTTCTCTACTTGAAAGTTTGCAAGAAAATACTGCCTAAGCTACTGCAAATAAGATTGTTTAGTAATTTCTCTAGGAACTAAGGTGATTGTTGGCGTTTTCTAATGGCAAACTTTCTGCTTAAGTTGAGTAATTTCCCTCGATTATTCAAACTTCACGCTCTGTGCTCGCAAGGTGGCAGCTGACGCGTAATGTACGTGTTAGGAGAATTTGGATGTTGATATTACGTTGCGAGTAACTTGGTTTTTTCAAATTTGTTTGTTAGTTATTTCATAAAAGCAATAAAACGCATTTTCTGTGCCGCGTAATTTTTCATGGCACTCGGGGGAATGTTGTTTGGCGGATCGACGGCTCGTGACTTTCAAGCTTTTTAACAATTTTCCCAATATCACCCCCCCCCCCTCCCTATCGTGCAATAAAAGATTACACGGCGCGGAAAAATATTGCGTTTCACTGCTTAACTGCCGCATTGGAGAAACTGACCGGTAGAAGACTGAGCGACCAAGCCAACAACGTCATACTTTCAAAACCAGTACACGTCATTTGAACCTCCAAGGGAAATCTTTCAAAACAAGCAAGTTTGCCGTATCAAATCAAAACACAGTACTAGTTGGATTGTAAATAACCTTCGCAAGCGTAAGAAACATAAATGGGTCTTCAAACTCTAACTGAGTTTTAGCACCTAACGGAATTACTGTAATTTTTTGGCTAAGTAGATACACATTTTTCTACTTCAATTTCTCGCTTTTTTCAGTTTCAGTTACTCGGATGAAGGACTAACACACTAGATACTTCAACACGGTAAAATTTTCCGACGGTGAATATTTTTGACCATGAACATTAAGTTTTTATGTTCACATAGCCTTCTTCAGTTTTCTGTGAATGTTGCTGATGTAACACACGGCACCACGTGCGCGGCAACCTAAACCGAAAACCACGATCTTACTTGTTGAACGAAAGGCCCTCGGTTCTTTCCCACACAGCCTCCCTAAACGCTGCTTCTGAAACAATTTTCCTTCTTGTCAAGAACTCTGACATTGCCTATAGATTGAAACGTCGTTGTTTACTCTTGGAATTTCAGTTAGTGATTTTGTTTAAGTATACAAAACATTTGGTACACTCAAAAGTCATCGTTTTATCAACTTTAAGCTGTTGTTGGAGTTTTGATAGCTCTCACAGACACTGGGTTAAATAGCTTTTATTTTAAAAGAACCAGTTCTCTGTCCAAGTTTAGTGTTACAGATCTTTGGGTGTAATTTAAATGGGCTTCGTTTGCAGCGCCATCACTAACCCTTTTAAGGAAGCAGACTGGAGTTACCTTCTAATAGCTTAACCAAGATCTTAAGGACTTGACCAGGGTTCTTTGCGATCATTAGCTTGTACAGTTTATACCAAGCAATTGATATTGCTGGTTTGAACTCGAGCTTTTTCACACTTCCGTGAAGTATTCCTCTGTTAAAGGAACACGCCATGCTCGAACGAGAATCGTTTCGTATCGATCAAGCACGGAACAAGTGTGTCTAGGCAGTCGAAGACATTCAAAGTGCCGTGCAACTGCATTTTAGTTAGTCACATTTTTTCACATCAGATAATAGCCATCTCATAACAGTATTTTAGTATTGACCGTTTAGCCACATCTTTCCTACAATTCGTGGTCATGTTAATTTCTATAGCTATTTTTGCACTTGAACCTAAGTTGCACCTTATGTTTCGTTTACTCGTGGCTCTGACCTAAATAGTGCACCTAGAGAAATCGTTATTTATTTTCAAAAGTATAGCATTTGTTATTTTAACAAAAAAACTAAAATAATTTTTAAAGCAAATTATTGATAAAATAAAGTTATTCAAAAAGTTACTTTTCACCCGTTACTCAGTCCTCCAACGGGTGTTTCCTCCATAATCTAGCTACTACCTGTAAGAAGGGAAGAACTGAGCCGCTAACCTCTTACTGTATAATAAGAAAACAGGTGCCAAAGGCAGGGCAGAACATGGTTAATAGCGATAGCTGGAATGACCTAGTTTAGAATCCAAAGTAAAAAGGATTTGATGTGATGACAACATAAAAAACTTTGAGATTACTTAAAAATTGGTAACTATAAGCCATGAATATCATGTACATTTCAATGGCAAAAAAAATTTCACAACACCGTAAACAAAACTTCACCCAGCATTGTCTTCATAATCGTTTCTATTGTCTTGCATGGTATCTGCAAGTGCGCGCGACTCTTTCGTGAGCTATATTAACAGACTGGGGCGAGCACTTGACCATATTACTGGTGACAGAAACACGAACAGAGAGGGCCGGGCTTCTCTTCCCGGGAGATTCGTTTGTCTAACTCTTATTTGTGATTTTTAGGTGCTGTTTCTGAAGAGAACTATTTGATGTCCACATATTTGATAGCAACTTTTTTTCTTCTCGTCACTGTTTGGACGACATTAGACGCTAAAGGTGAGTAGATTTTTATCTTCTAGAACACGGCCATTTGATAGTGCGCTGCTTATCACGGCTGCTTGATATATGGACTCAGGTCACTTTATCTCGTAGCTTTTCCTGGTAAACAACTGAGGTTGTTTTCGAGAACTATCTGCGTTTTTGTACTTTCTACCTTAAATAGAAAACTAAGCACGCGTGGCTGTCGTTCATGCTGGGCCAACCGGCCTCTCTCCAGTCAAGGCCCCCTCGGGCGCGCTTTATTATCTGGCAGCTCTTTTGACTCGTTGTCCTTGATAAATTATTAACATCCATACTGAAAGTGAATAACGAAAATGCAAAATTACATTCAAATTTGAGCAAAAGGAAAATGAATTAAATGCATGCTTTTATTGTAAAACATGTTGCCGGGAATCGCTCTTTTAAAATCCGTTGAGACGAGGTAAAGTCAATTAAACATTGATAGGGCAATATGCAATATAAGAGACAAAAAAGCCAGAGAAAGGAAGGCCAGTCGTAATTTTAGTTTAATATCTCAGCTCAAGAATAAATCTGGCATCTTAACAAGATAATTTTCGCAATCTGCTTTCCGCCTTTTTATTAAGCATATCGAATAAAGTCTTGTATTTAGTTATTAATGCTCATGGCTGAGTTTTTCAAATAAAACAAAGTAAAACTGTATTCTTAATTCTATAGATAAGGTTAAACACCCGCTGTTCCAAACTCAATATCTTATTTGTATGAAATTCTAGGGAAAACACTTGTTGTTGAAACTAAATCCAGCAAGGTTGAAACCAGATCTCGGTTGCTGAGCTAAACCAGCGACTGTTTCTGGTTTGTTGACCGTAAAGCGCTTTTTACCGTGCAAATTTTTCCCTAACAAGTCTAACGAAACAAAAGTGTTCCAGACCCTTGGCGCCAGTTCATTTTCGTGTTATTTTCTTTCATTGTTCGTTTCTTCACCGGATTTTATACTGCGTTGTTTGGGAACTGCATCGTTATCGCCAATTGAAAAGCAAACTTCATGTTTCCTGCTATAGTGTTTTCATTAACAAGCGATTCTGTATTTTTATGAAGCACTAACCACTCTATTGTTGAATTATAATTACAAAGCAAACGTCCAAACGAGCCTACACGCTAAACTTCGAAAATTAATTAAAAAGACATCTATTTATGATTCTTATCAGCTGTCTTGCAACAATTTTTTGCCAAAAAACGTTGTTTGTAGAACCCACCTTCTTAAAAAATAGAGCAGCTTTGACATCTCCCTGTCAGTTCTACCCTTGCTTAATTATGAAATTTAGCTGGCCTCAAAGTACTTTTGCCACTGGATTAACTCAATAATCGTACCTTATTTATTTTTTTATTTATTTATTTACTGATCTTGCCTACCTTTCTTGAATGAAGAGTAATATTGCCGGTGAACATTGCGAAAGAAAGGCGCCGCACACGAACAACTTTGTCGTTAGGAGAAGCAAAGCGAAAGTAAAACGCGATTTCATTTTTCAAGCATAATAGTGGTCAAGCAAAACAAATTTTTTTGTCAGGGTAGCCGCAAGAAAGAATTTCTAATGGATTTAAATTATATTTGAAATTAGGACATTTTTGCTTCTTTATTGGTAACTCATAACGAACTTGTTAAGCAGAAAAATTTTTGTGTTTGTGGTCAAAGTGGAGCACTATTGGTTGTTGTTCGTCGTGATGACAAAAATAACTTAGCTAGTACGATGAATGCGCGCAAGTAGTACAGGTGGGGGCTGGCAGGAATTGACATGAGACATATTATGTGTGCCAAGACTGAAATTGGGATGTGACAATGAATGTTTTGATCATCCAGTTGATTATAAGTAAGAAAAATAAATCACTTACAAAAGTATTCACGAAACGATCGACGTTTCGGCCGTATTCTTGAGGACTCAGCTTGGACCAAGCATGTGCCATCCATCAGGCATGTCTTGTAGCACATGCGCGGTCCCACAAACCGCATGGCTTCCTTCTTGTTGATTGACTGATTGGCTCCCAACTCTTTCCCACACAGCCTCCTCAACGAAACTCGGGTCACTCTTTCAATTAAGGCGATATTAGATCCTTGACAAGGAGAAAAAAATGTTGACACGCAGCATTAAGAAGGCTTCACATACTGTACGCGATCTATGATCATAATTTATGTTTGATTATAGCTTTTCCATTCTCAACACATTTGGTTTTTTGGTTCAATTAGATAAATGCGTCTTCCAAGCGGAAAATGGTGGATGCTGCGCGATTCCCTTCGTGTTCAATAACAAAACCTACACCGAGTGCACTGCAGACGCGGTCACAGAGAACTGGGAACGGCAATGGCACAACCCTTGGTGTCCTCTCCAGCACACCGCGAAGAGTCGCCTCAAGTGTGTGCGAGGCGGTGAGTGAACACGTGCTCCTCTTGTTCATCAAAACTACCCCTAAGGCTCTTTTTCCAGAGTCCTTGAGGAGTTCAATTAAAATTTGAGTCTAACACTTTCCTTATGACGACTTAGTATAGAGTGAAATAGACATGAACACCAGAACGTGTTTCTTCTTCATCATAATATCCTAACATCCCTTCAACAATATTACAATCAGCTTGTGTAAAACAATCAAGAAAAAATGCGTTTAAACTGAAACATATAATTATAACCAGTGGGATATATAAAGAGTTGCCCATTCTAGTTTCTGTTCTCTGCTGTTATAGACTGATTCTACTAGTTGCTTAAGTTTTTCTCCTCACATTCTTTGCATATTTGGACGGTCTCAGATATGAAATGCGGGGGAACTCGGTTTCAGCCTGCTGGGGTAATATCGTCCTCCAACTATCCTAAAAGCTACAACAGTACAACAGAGTGCATATGGAAGATCACGGTAAAACGGACCAATAAGATCACACTAAATTTCACGGATTTCGCTTTGGAGCCAGACGGCAGCTGCCTAGCTTCACTCACAGTTTACGATGGCTTAAACGTAACTGACCCCAAACTTGGTACTTTTTGTGGCATCGAGTCCCCAGGAAGTCTACACTCAACTAGTAACAGCCTGCTTGTAATATTTCGGTCGCATGCACGCATCCAAGGGAGAGGTTTTAGAGCGTTTTATGACTCCGGTAAGTAATGGGAGGATTACCTAAAAACTACCAAATTTTTAGTCAATACAACAATTAGACGTGCAACTTTTAGGGAAATAGTAATAATGATTATAGCAGTAATAATAATAATAATAATAGTGATAACAATAATAAAAGTAATAGTACAGATGAGAATGATATTCAAACTAGTAAGTCTTTAGACTTTGAGCCAAACAGAAGACAAGAGGTACGATACGTCGCGAGGTCGGGTAAGGAAGGGTGATCGGAAGAAGGGAAGGAAGCACTAGCGCGGATCGTAAGACTGAGGGACAGTCAGTGGCAGCTGTCGTATAAAATGATGACACAGGTGGAATAAAGCACCTTCAATACACGACAGCCACAACTAATTATTGATCAATTACGTACTAGCAACCACTAACGTTGACGTTAATAAGCACAAACCAGAACCGTCAGTTAAGACTGTTTCTGTGGTAATCTGCATTCTAGAGATAGTAAGTGTGTAGTTCCCGTGGTAGTTGGCATCCTAGGGATGATTAATGTGTAGTTCCTTTAGTATTCTGCATTCTAGAGATGTAAGTGTGTAGTTCCCGTGGTAATTGGTATCCTTGGGGTAGTGACTAAGAATCTTACTTAACATTTTGGAAAGATTGGAGTTACAGAGAAGATTAGAATAAGGACGCGAAAGTAAAAAACGTTCGGGGAATCGAAATAGACTTGATTCTAGTATGAAAAGTACGTCGCCATTAGCGAACATCTCATGTGTTCAGTGAAACAATACCGGCTCCTCAATTGTTTTTAACAACTCTAGAAGTAATGCCATAAGGCAATTTAATGATGGCTCAGCTAAAACAAAAAAATCTGCAGGAAGTGCCGTAAATGTACCTCTTCTTCGGCTTGTTTGCACACATCAAGCAGTACGGAGTAAACCCAACTCAAGGAACTGATGTTGAGCTTTTATTGTCAGTGTGTCTTGAAGAGAAAGTAGAAATAATATTGATCATTGATAAATACTTGAAAAATTCACTAATCAGTTTTTACCTCTAGGAGGTTGTCGGGTGCGAACATATGGGGGGAACGGCGGGGGAGAGTGTTGCTCGTTTCCTTTCATCTACAAAGGCAAGCGGTATAATAAGTGTACCACAGTGGACGCTACAAAGGATGGACTGATTGATTTGCCGTGGTGTGCTGTAACTCCAAATTACGATCAAGACAAAAGGCGTGGAGTCTGTATAAGGGAACTTGGTAAGCGTTTAGAATTACAGTTTTAAGCTACAGAGTCAAAGATTTGCAAAAATTAGCAAGATTCCATCTTTGAGGGTTAGTTAGCAGCCTTAAGAGAAAAGGATGTTCTCCGAACTTTTCCTTAAATCATGTAAATCAACATCAGAATTATTGATTTGGTTCTGTAGCAGCTGAAACAGTTAATAACCGTTAGTGAAATCTTAACACAAATCAACTATACAGTGGTGGTTTTACTAGTCTGATAGATGAAAGTGTATGTGTTTATAAACTCAATTTTTTGTTGAAATACTGCGTGTCGATTTGGAATTAAACAAGCTAGTACGATATTAAATGCTTTTTCTTCAGCCAGACTGTAAGTTGGTTCCGTCTTGTGTTCCCCTCGTGCACGGGTGTCCAGCGGGAGGGTATTTCAAATATTCGTGCTACTGAGCCTGAAGAAGCTCTGTTATTTAATTGCTTTCGAAAAAGGCGGTCGACGCAAATCTATAAAGTGCGTACTATAAGAGTGAAAATCGCGTGAGTGGCTAAACTTGTTTATTAGGTAAGTTGGAGGCAAGTATTAAAGACAAATAAAACTCAGCTATGGTTTGCTGAACTAACGCGATACCCCAGGTTGTGATACTTTGTGTCCTGCAACAATTACTCAAACATTTACAATACGGAGAAACGAGAGGACAATAAATTTCTGCTGAATGGCTTGTGAGAAAAGAAGGTTCTATTGTTCAACTTCTTATTCAATCAACTTCTTTGCTGTTATGTTAGGCACGCACGCTACCCGTTGTATTTGCCCGTGTTTGTATCTTAATTGTTATACGATTCAAAAATATTGAGTTCTTTCACACGACTCGTGCTCCGTCTAACCATGCCGTTCGTGACAGGCGAATGTGGGAAGAACAAGTTCCGCTGCACCAACGGCCACTGGTGGACACAATGTATCGATCAGCGACTTCGTTGTGATGGACATGATGAGTGTGCAGACAGGTCGGACGAAGAAGGCTGTTGTAAGTCCAAATTTTAACACACATATCCCTCAAACTTATTCATTGTTAAAGCCTTATCTATCTATCTATGCTTGATCACAATAGGAAAGGGAACACTCAACGTAACGTTGTTCCGTCCTGGAGAAGTGATGTTAAGTCGTTTAGCTACTCGAGAACATCGCTATAAACACCGTAAATCAGTCTCCAATTGCAGAAGCACATACGAAATTGTCGAAAAAGTACAAAAGATTAGGGTTTTCGATTCAGACTCTGGCTAGACTGACTGACTAGAAGCTTAGTTTCAACTTGCAGTTTTTTCCCTTTTTTGGAGCAGTTTTGAAACGCTCATCAGTTGCGTGTTTGCCATACATTGTGGGCATTTCTCAACATTTTAAAACCCTCAAATATTTTTTGCTGTTTTGCCTTTGGCAGTTCTTTTTTTTATATGATTTTAAACTTCATATTTAATCA
The DNA here is from genome assembly GCA_026413305.1 of Hydrozoanthus tunicans. Lineage (NCBI taxonomy): Eukaryota > Metazoa > Cnidaria > Anthozoa > Zoantharia > Hydrozoanthidae > Hydrozoanthus > Hydrozoanthus tunicans. The sequence continues at coordinate 29,356 of JAOBAT010089193.1, forward strand.
AAAAATTGAACTAGCTGATAAATTTTGTATACGTTTTGCGGAATTAAAGACAGATTAAACTTAACATAGGAAAAACTGTTTGCATTTGTTTTTTATTTTTAGCACTCGAAGATAAATAGAGATAACCTTATGGTTGCTTCACTTGTACGACGCTTTATTCACTCGTTGTGAAGATTCGCTGGACTCACTCGTTCGTTGTAGCGAGTCTTAATATATCGCCCGCGTTCACCAACCGAGAAGTAATCTCTACTTTTTACGTGTTTGCCAACCATGAAGTAATCTCTACTTTCGACTTGTAATCCTAGGATCGCGTAATCGAGCCCATGTCAGACCGCTGGGTTATGTCCTTGAGCAAGACACTTTACCCAGTCGACTCAGCTTTGTGAATGAGTACCTTCAATGGTTTAGTGTCTTGTCTGGGGGGAGTCAAACACTCTCATCCGCTTTGCACTACGAATACCGGCGATAAGGTCTGATGAGCCTCGTAGACCTTAGAAAGGATTTTAAAAACACCGATGATGTGGTTTGACAACAGATGGCGTCTCTGGAAATTGTGAGCGTTTTCAGAGGTCCCAACGACTTTTCGTTGGGACCTCTGAAAATGCTCACAATCCACCTGTGTTGCTTTAATCATGTTTCTTGCATCAAGTCTTTAAAATACTTAAAGCGTCCTCATTGCTTAATACCAAACAATTTACTTTTCTTTGCTTTTACTAATATTATTCCATACTAGGAAGCGCAATAACACCATATAATGGGCAACAAAAACATTTTAGTGACTAATACCCGATTAGAAACAACAGCAAAAACAAAACGAGGAAGCAATAAAGATATTTTTAAAAAGTTATCTCAAACTTCAAATCATAGTAAAAAATCCTCTTTTTTTACTTACAGCTGCAATGTTAAATCCTTATAAATGCGAAGAGTACCAAGTTGTGTTCCTTCTAGAAGCAAAAAAGCCGGTTAATTTACAGTACCGAGTGGGGAGAAAATGCAGCTACACCAATGCTTGCCGCAAGTTGAACTCTTCTGCTTTGAGTAAGTTAAGCAGCCGTGAAAAAATCTTTATATTAGCTTTGAAATTCCCCAGTTCGTAACCAATCATTTGTGAAACGTGTTAAGTTGGGAGAGCAACTAAGGGAAGACAATCTGTTTTCTTTGTACTCAACTTTATCTTATTCTTCTTTCATCTTGGTTTAGACACGACGTGTTTGAAAGGTGACTGGTTTGGTTGTGCCAACGGCAGATGTATTCCTCGTCTATTTGTATGTGATGGCAAAGACGACTGCGGAGACCGCACTGATGAAAGTAGGTACCCTAAACTTGTTTTACCGTTACTTAGTTAACATTAACACGTTAAATACTCTGGTTTTAGTGTTGTTTTCGTTTTTTGGTGTTTTACTTTAACTTTTCTTATCATCCTTAGAGCTGGACTCTTGCAAACATCAAGCATCGGATGAAACAGACGGTAAAAGAAGAATTTATGTCACTATATATTTACAGAATATGGAAAAGTATAAAACCTTTACTAAAAAAGCTTAAGAATATACTTTTGTTCAATTACATTTTATTAGCAGGAATTGCAACAATTAATATTCTGATTGTACTTGCCTTAGTTAGTTACAGTAGATAATTCGTTATAAGCAACAGAGGATGAGTAGAGACATGATCAAAACATGTCTTGAGGCATAAAAATATTGTCCTTTTTCTCGAATTTATTACTTTCTATTATCTATGCAATTTTATATTGCTGTATCGTGGTTTCGAATAATCATTTTATTATGTAAACAATGTTCTTCTAATGTATTGTCGAATTTATTAGTTGACCAATTTTCTTACATAGCATAAAGCTTTAAACAACTCAAACACTTTTCTTTTAGCCTGTGGATGGGTGAGCAAATGCCTGGATTGGAAAAAATTCCTAAAACGGCGAAGAATCTATAGCATGATGATGTGGGGCACGTGTGGCGCAAGCAATATCACAGACGTTCCTAGTTATTTGTCGCACACCATCACCAATCTGTAAGTAGTTGAGCCAGGTTTCTGTTTTTTAGTCTCAGTCTTTAGGATAGCCTTCTGAAAAGTGACGACAAAGTAGAGGAACGTGAACAGTTCTTGAATGTTAAGTAGGCTCCATTCCTTTATTTATGAAGCAAAAGTGAGCTATGAAACAAAAGAAGGCTCCTTGAACGTTTTGTAGGCTCCATTCCTTTGTTTGTAATACAAGAATGAGTTTTGGAACAACAGGAAGTCTCTAAACATTATTTAGACTGCATTCTTTTGTATTTAAGAATTGAGTGACTTTTGGAAAGATAGAAATTCCTTAAACGTAATGTAGGCTGCATTCCTTTTTATCAAAATAAGAATGAGTTTTGGAACATGAGAGAGTCCCTAAACATTATTTAGGCTGCATTCCTTTGTATTTATGAATTGAGTGACTTTTGTAAAGATAGAGATTCCCTAAATGTTATGTAGGCTGCATTCCTTTTTATCAAAATAAGAATGAGTTTTGGAACATGAGAGAGTCCCTAAACATGATTTAGGCTGCATTCCTTTGTCTTTAAGAATTGAGTGACTTTTGGAACGATAGAGAGTCCCTTAATGTTATGTAGGCTGCATTTCTTTTTATCAAAATAAGAATGAGTTTTGGAACATGATGTTGTGACCTGTAGTACCTATTTTAAGACGAAGTCCCACAAAAGTTACCTTGACTGTCCGCCATGTTTATTTTACACAAAACCTAACGCGATGTCCCGTATGTGGGGGACTGGGTCTAGTATAATTACATTTAAGTGATACCATGATACTACACATGAGAGAGTCCCTAAATATTATTTAGGCTACATTCCTTTGTATTTAAGAATTGAGTGACTTTTGGAAAGATAGAGATTCCCTAAACGTTATGTAGGCTGCATTTCTTTTTATCAAAATAAGAATGGGTTTTGGAACATGAGAGAGTCCCTAAACGTTATTTAGGCTGTATTCCTTTATATTTAAGAATAGAGTGACTTTTGGAACGATAGAGAGTCCCTTAACGTTATGTAGATCCCATTTCTTTGCATAGTGAGAGGGCGTTTTGGAAAAAAAGAGAGGTCATTTAACGTCTTGTAGATCTCGATTCTTTGTATTCAAGAGTGAGTTAGAGACACGTAGAGAGTTTTCTGAACGATATGTAAGTCTCATTCCTTTGTATTTGATATAAGAGTGAGTTTGAGAAAAATAGAGAATTCCTTAACAATTATGTTGGTCTCGTTTCTTCCTGTTTAAAACAAGAGTGAGTTAGAGAACATTGGAGAATTCATTGAGCGTGCCATGTAGGCCGTCAAGATTGTAATGTGAAGAAATTTATGTGTTTGCAAATAAAGTTCGGAACGATAATGTTATCTTACTTAGCGGCAAGAATGATTATGAACATTACTTGCATGCACTCACAATGGTTGTTGCGATAATGCCAAACAGATCCTTAGTTGTGATATTGGAAATGAAAGGTTTGAACAAGATTTCGAGCTTACAACTCAGTCTAAATTTTTAGGATTTACCCCAATGTGTTTGGAGGGTTTCCCCGAGCTTTATTTTCATTGATCAAGCATAAAATTGTGATTTTTCCAATAAAAAATATCTTATTTCCTTAATGTTGAAAGTTTTCGTGGGGTAGCTGCTCTTTTCTCTTTACTTTGCACATCAATGTAAATACGTCCGAGACTATTCTGTAATATAAACTAACAAGTTAGCTATAATTCCTTAGGGCGGTTCTATGTAAGGCAACAACATAACAGCTGGAAAGGTAATAGCATGCAGCTTTCATTTTAACTGACCATTCCGTTTGTCACTCTAGTTTTCTGCAGAATAAAAGCATTCGGAGAATTACTCATCGAAGTTTTTCAAAGTACACAAGTTTGCGTTTTATGTAAGTACTGATTATAAATGTTGAAAAATTTTCTAGTAAAGAAATCTGTGTGTTAATCTGTTTTAATTTTTATGATGCAAAACTTTGACTGATGGTAAAAGATTGGCCAAGAAATATTATCTTGTCAAAACTATTACTCTTTACCTAACAAGATGAACGAATACTGATACCAGAGAAACGTAATAGTTTTGTTCTAGGTCGAAGAATAGATAACATTTCTGGGCTGATCCTTTGTCATCACATATTTTGCATAAAAACAGGTTCCAGACCTCTCTAGTTTAACACACTCAATTTAGTTTTTGTTAAAAGATTTTCTTCATTTAGCGTTTTCGATATATACCAGAGAAATTTCTTAACAAGCTTCCACGAGAGTAAGTAAAGCTTATGTTAAGGTCTAACAGATAGATTTTTTAAAACTTAATCAGTGTTTTGGAAGGTAAGTGATTTACGAATTTATTTTACAGTTTTAATTAAACGCCATGAGTGTGTTTTTTCCTTCCAGAAACCTTGAAGGAAACAAGATTTCCGAAATAGTACCATACTCATTTTCGAAGACAGCAAAACTTAAACACTTGTAAGTCCGTTCAGTCTAAAGTATCTAATAAAGAAACACACTTTATGTATTGATGATGTACCTGTCAAATAGGCTCAACTTTTTTCCAACTTAATGCCTGTTTTTGGGACAAGGAGTTGCTTAGCCTGAACTCCTAGTTAATTGTACGAGCTGTTACAGGCAAACCAACGGCATGTCTAGATGGTTGATGTTTTGTTTGGTATGTGTTTGTTAATAATTATATATGTATACATTAATATGTGGGGAATCATCAAGCAAACACCCGCAAGGTCAAGAAGGTGCAAATTATGCTTGGAAGAAAAACTTCTAATCTTGGAAGAATATTCTTAACAAACGCTCTGATAATTTTTATAAATGCCGCAATGTTACCTGAAACTATCTTATAAAACTGTCCGTTATACTCGAGTAATAAACGTAATCTGTCATGTGGCTGATGATTGCGAAAGCGTGAAACTCAGAGTAGCGACAGGCATAAGTTTGTCTGTATTCATTTTATCAACTATATATACAAACGCAAGCTTTTGTGTATGTATATGTTAAGGTTTACACTTTGCTCCGTTTTACCAATCGGTAACAAATGCAAGTAATTTCGGAGCTTACAGTCGAACATTCAAAATAGATAGACAATAACACATTACGCATAATAACGTTGCATACTGATCTAACAAAGTTCAATTTAGAGAAAATTTTGTTGTGCATTTTTTCTGCTAAAGATTATTTCTAATGTAGGGACCTTTCTCGAAACCGTTTGAGGTCGTTATCAGAGGGAATGTTCGAGGGATTACACCGACTCATGTACCTGTAAGTTCATGTTCTTTGATAAATTCAATAACAACGGAAAACTGTGACAATTAACAGTAATCAAGAAAGTAACTGTAACGATGAAAACGTGGAGCCTGCCAAGATAAGTTTAGCACTTTTCTCCTTTCTGTTTTGTTTCTGTCTGGACCCACCCAAATCAAAAAAGGTGAAAACTGTGTCCCTTGCCTCCTTGGCTCCATCAGGTTCGGATTGGGAGATAAGCACCTTTCTCCTTCCCAATTCGTTTTCATCCGGGTCGGTAAAAAGTGCCAACTTTTTTTTTACTTAATTTCACCAAGATGGCCGGGAGATTAACAGCAATCTGTTTTGTTTCTTCCTGGACACTACTAAGATGATTAGGTAAAAAAAAAACGTGCTCCTAGCTGGTTCTATTTCTACGTTGGCTAGGTAAGAATGAAAGGCAAACGTCTTTATCCTTGCAAACTCAGTTTTATCTGGGTCCTACAAGGATGAAGAGGTAATATTGTGTTCGCTGCTGGTCTGTTTCTGAGTGGGTCCTGAGATGACGGTGACATAAATACAGTCTGTTTCTGATTGGATCCTGCGATGACGGGGAGGTAAATAGTGTGTTCCCTGGCAGTCTGTTTCTGAGTGGATCCTGAGATGACGGGTAGGTTAATAGTGTCTTTCCTGGCAGTCTGATTCTGATTGGGTCCTGAGATGGCGGGGAGGGAAATAGTGTGTAAATGTCATTCTCCTTTCAAACTACTTTCAACTTGAGTCCTGCCAAGATTGGAAACAAATAACGTGCCTCTTGCCAGCTGTGCTTCTGTACAAAAGTAGGGTGGTAGGTAAATGCTGTCCCTGCCATTTTTGTTGAAAGAGTTTTTCTAGCTATAAATTAGTTTCGAAGAATTTTAAAAGTCCTTAAAGAGAACCGGTCATTTGAATCTAACAAAGAAGTTTTTTACTGTAGGAATCTCTGGGGAAATCCAATAGTCGTTATTAAAGCCGGTGCTTTCCAAGGACTAAGCAATATGAGGACTCTGTAAGTGAAACTAACACGCTGTTACACGCTCTCATCGCAATCTACCGTTTATACCTGGCAATGCATTCTGTCGGCATAATGCCCTTTAGTCGTTGCTTTAATGGTCAGAAAATATTTATTCAGATTAAATTCGTCCATAAAGTTGCACCTAATTGAGGCTAGAACGCTCTGAGTTGCAATCTGTATAAAGGATTTCTACAAACGTCAAGTATGATCATCAACAAAGGTTTATGCGTAAAGTTAGTGTTGAAAGCTATAAACTGCGTTTGAAGTAGTCAGGCACCTTTAAAAAATAACTTACTGCTCGGTTTTAAAAACAAGATATTTTCCAACATAACTAATTAAACTTTTCTATCAAGTAATAATCGCTAAAAGAACGGAAACGGTGTTCATTGAATAGTAAATAGAGCTCTCAGATATTTAGAAAACGTGGTAAACTGCGCTGACTTGACTAAGTAAAGGAGAGTTAGATTGAGTGGCAACAAGTTGATGAGAGTTGATAAGAGTAACGTAGAGTTTAAGTTTTGTTAAATGAAGTTTTAATCTATGGAATTCTTGCTTGGGGTATTACTTATAAAAAAACTTTACATCCGATTTTTATTTCGCAGAAGAAAGCTTTGCGTTTAATTACCTTTTCACCTTTTGACGCTAGCTCTGGCCTTTTCTTCAACAGTCTACATTTTATTATACTTAAGCTTCAGGATTTTGTCGATTACCATATTGCAATATTTATGTTTAAGTTCAAAAATAACTGTTTGGCTCTTAGCTTTGAAAACGTTTTCACAGCTGTACATCAAGCACATAGGTTTAACACAAGATCTACATTTAAAGAAAATTTTTATCTGCACAAAGCACGTACAAATTATGGCAAAATCAGCATTAAATTCCAAGATCCAAAAATATGGAATGCACTCAATGAGTACAATCTTAACAATCAGATCCCTTACTTATAACAATTTAAATCTCAAACAAAAAGTAGATTCCTGAAGGAATACTAGTAGTTTATTTTTGCAGGAATTTGTTTTTGACTCTAAGTTCCTTCATTAAAATTACAAATTGCAATAGTAATATGGTACTGACGCTAAAGTTATGAATATCAAAGTTTCACCTAGTTTACACAACTATTCATAGTTTCCTCCGATGTTATTCTTCTTGTTTAGCTTTAGTTTAAAAAATTGTTGTGTGTGTGTGTGTATTGTATTGAATTAACTATTTCCTAATCCTGTAAAAATTGTACCTCTGCCTCTTCTATAATCAGATGTATACCTGTAACCTGGTCCTAACTCAATTTTAGTTCCTTAGTTATTCGTTAGGGCTGGTACCTCCTGTATATTAAATGATTCTACAAATAAGTATTGTAATGTAAACGTCATAGGTACAAATAAAAAGATTGTAGTAGTTGTTGTTGTTGTTGTTGTAGTAAGGCATCGGAGTTATCTTCATATTTCTTATGTTGTTTTTCAGAAACCTGAGTCATCTAACAGATTTACGTTGGATGGAGTCTACCGCTCTCAAGGGCCTCAACTCGCTCACAGAACTGTATGTAATAACTGTTACTATAGCTGACAAGAAGTGAATGAAAACGCCTGAAAAGTTTGTCTTTTGTCAGTGAACTGCATACTCATGAAAGTTTTACAGTTTATTTTTTACAACACATTGAACAGTTACTCAAACTTACCAAGAATTCTCTTTAAAAAGTTTACAAGGGCGTAGACATACAAGTTTTTTTATGGAAAAGTTAAGAGAGGAGAGTGAAAAGATCTCTTATGAGTGAGCAGGTAGCAAAAAAATTGAGAGATTTCAACTCGAGAACATTTATACTTTTGAGGCAGACCAGTTGGCTATTTACAAGCATGGTGGATTTGGCCCTGGGATCACCGAAGCCAAATCCTGGTCTGTTAGTGGTCAGATTGGGAGTTGAACCCGGGACAACTGCATGCAAACCCGGTACCCTAACCACTGAGCCTCGGTGCCTCCTAATAAAGGATTAGGATTATAGAGCCGTTCAAATGATAACTATATAGTTATAAAGCGACAGGCGTCACTTGTGACCAGGGACGGAGATTAGTTCCACGAACAGTCTCTGAATCTCATTTAGCACAGGTCTAGAAAAAGGGCAAATCTATTTTGGTTTCATGCATAAAATTATCTTAATTGCAATGAAACTTGTTAAAACGACTCAATTACTGCCTCTTGTCGTGTGGAAAGCATCTTTGATTTTGCTGTTCAATACACTGATAGAAAACACTGTTTGTTGCGATTAGTTAGCGAGTATCAACTTACAAACATCTTTTTCGAAAAACTAAACCAAGCTACTTCGAAACCAGAAAGTACTAAATCTTGTCAGTTGTTGTTGTAGGTACCTACATGGAAATAAAGAACTTTTGAGCCTTCCCATAGATATCTTCGATCAAGTGTTTCTGAAATACTTGTAAGTGTTACAACTTGATAAATTAACAAATGAGCTATATATTTCTCTTTACAAAACAGGCAGTATGTCAACGTAAAAAATAATCGGCCCTAATTCCAAGAAGGCTTAAGCTTTGTTTGAAAAGTATATTATATCTTAATTCGTGCAGCTTTGGATGGAATTCTATAGGGTTCTAGTCCTGCTGTTTATACTCTATGATTTGTCTTGAAAATGATTTTAGATAGTTTAATTGAGGTGGGAAGCCATAATAGAAAAAATATCAAACCATGTGTTCAACACATAATGAGCTCTCTTCACCACCTGGGTTGAGAAACCTGTTTTAAGAGTTCTCTGAATTAACTTGCATAAGCGAAGTAATCATCCGCGTAGTTTAACTCAATTAAAATAAAAACGGATATGCCGCATTATCTTATACAGTTATCAACTCCCCAGCCCAGAGTCTTCCCACTAAGTGCATTCGTATTGAGTTTTCTTTCTTTTTATCAACAGAAAAGCTGATAGATTCGAGTTCTGCTGCATTGCAATGCTGATTGGATCAAACTGCTCGGCTCCCAATGACCTATTCTCTGGCTGTAACGATCTGATGGTAAACAAAACTCTACGAAGCTCGATTTGGATTCTGGGGTTTATTGCGTTACTTGGCAATGTTTTCGTTTTCTCATGGCGACTCCGAACTAAAACGGAGAACAAATCTCATTCGCTACTATTGTTAAGTTTGGCGGTAGCTGACTTCCTCATGGGATTGTATTTGATTATCATTGGTTCTGTTGACCAATATTATCGTGGAAAATATTTCATTTTTAACAACGCCTGGAAATTAAGTCCTTTGTGTCAGACATGCGGATTTCTGTCTACTGTCAGCAGCGAAGCGTCTGTTTTCATTTTAACCACTATGACTGTCGACCGATACGTAAGCATAGCACATCCATATCGCCAAATCAACTTATCAGAGTCTCGAACATACAAAGTTGTTGCCTCTATTTGGTTTTCGTCATTTTTACTGGCTGCAATTCCGCTCTTTCCTCTGAAATATTTTGAAGATCCATTCTACGCCCGTTCCGGAGTATGTCTCCCATTACACCTGACAGTTGAAAGACCCTCCGGCTGGGAGTACTCGGTGTTTCTCTTCCTTGGACTAAATTTCGTTTCTCTCATTGTTGTTTTCGTGCTTTATTTTCTTATGTTCAGGACAATAAGAACCACACGCAGACTAAGCGGAGTGACGTGTCCCACAGGCGCCCTTGGAACACGTATGGTGTTCATTGTCCTCACAGATTTCTGTTGTTGGATTCCTATCATAATAATTGGGATTGCCTCGTTGTTAGGCATGCAGGCGCCACCAGACGTGTACGCCTGGGTGGCCGTCTTTGTACTGCCCTTCAACTCCGCTCTCAACCCTATCTTGTACACCGTTTCAACAGCAAACTTTCAGCGTACCGTCAAGGGAAGTGTTCAGTGGAAGAAGACAGGCAGCAAGAACGAGTGCAGCATGGAGCAGACGGCATGCGCACTCAATAGTAACTGTGCAACGAACGTTTAACTGACTTTACTTGTTCTAGCCTGGACATGTACTGCATACAATCCAAACATGAAGATAGACGTAAGAGCTAACCAAGTTCATGTTATCTTTTGACAACAAAAATATAGATCAAAGATTACCGCATCTCGTTTCATTTAAAAATTAAATGAAAACGTTCTCTTCAAGATGGCCCTGGTAACCACCTTTAAAACGAGGAATGATGACCTTGACTCGCTCAGAATAACGACAATAAACTTCCGTGCAGGATTGATAGCCGTGTTCACTCTACAACTGGAGTGACTAGGGGCCTCTAATCAGATGTAGAGTTATCAAGCAAAATTTTAGTGAGATGGTAGCATTTTAACATATCTGAAGTATTTGGCTGAAGCTAAAGTGTATAAGTGAACTGATATGGGCCGGCGAGTAAAAGTTAGGACTAATTTCACGAGTGTTTTCATTTTGGAAAACTTTTAAAACACAAGTGAAATTGATCCTAAATTTTGCGAGATATTACGTGCGGATACACGTTTATGACATGCAAGGAAAAAATTTACTTCGAATATTGCTGGAGAGGTATGGCAAACTTTGTAGTTTTGGTAAAAGAAATAGAAAATCTTCGGAAACGGTTTAAAATAGGCATTTTGTGGTTTTAGAAATTTTCAGAAAATCTTCGGAGGTGCTCGGAAGTCTTTGGAAACTTTCAAAAATCTTCGAGAGTAGATTGAAATAGTTTCTTATAAGCAATTTCAAAAGATTTTTTAAAATTTTCGGGAAAATTTTTGGAAATCTTCGAAGGTAATCAGAAAACTTTGGGAAACTCGAAAAACGGTTTAACACCATTACAAACGCACTTTTATGATTTTCAGAAACTTTCGGAAACCCTTTGTAGACCTTTAACTTTCCCAAAACCAGCGCTCAGTCAGCGCCGAGTAGTTTGCCCTGGATATTAAAAAGAGCCCCCGTGGCAAACCAGTCAGCTCGAAGTTGTTTTGCCCTAATGTTATAATCCTAGAAAACATCAACCACCGAAGAGTACAAGCCTATTGATAGATTACAAGCCTATTGATAGATTAATAATAATAACAATACCACAGGTACATGCTCAAAGCGCTTAACAATAGTTTACAGTTCACTCTGGTATTGAGGGTCTTAGACACTCCACTCTACACGGCTCACAACTATTTTCCTAAGAATTGCCCTCAGTTAGTAGAAGAGACAGACCATAACACCGCGATCACCCTACTCTTTGTAAATAAGTGTTGTGGGTTCTTTTAAGTCCCTCGATAGGAGACCGAGAGACTGAGCCTACGGTTTAACGTCCTTATCCGAGAAGACATTATCAATAAATCTAAAAAAATTCAGCTACATAATTTTCAGACCACGTCAGAAAAGGCAAACACTCGATTTATCAGTTAGAGTAAATGGTAACCTCATTACCTGCGCAAAAGAAATTGTGTTTCTGGGTGTGATACTTGATGAGAATTTATCATTTTAAATGTTTCAAGAAAAATTTCTAAGTCCATTGGAATAATTAATAAGGCGAGTTTTTGCCTTCTGTCCACTGCTCTGGTCACATTATATTATAGTTTAGTTTATCCGTATCTGATGTATTGTGTTTCAGTGTGGGGATCTACATACATACCAGTCAAACTTGAAACGTGTTTTCTTATTGCAAAAGAAATTAATCAGAATAATAAGTAAAGCTTCCTTTG
>JAOBAT010089194.1:0-17861 GCA_026413305.1 Hydrozoanthus tunicans
ATCATATTCAATAAAACAGATATGGATAAAGTGCTTGCAACAACGCCTTCTTTGTGGAGAGAGGAGTCCATAATACATTAAAAACCAATACCCCTAATTCAGGTTTTGAGAAATTGAGCTCTGAAAAAGTTGGGAGGGGTGGGGTAGGGGGTATTTTCCGCCACCCACCACCTCCCTCGACAAAATTGGGTTCCTTAAAAATTCCATTGTTTTGACTTCTTCCCTAAGTTTACCCTCGCTCTCTAATAATACTCCAACTATGGATGCAGTCTATGGTATCATGTTCCTTACAGTAGTACCTTTATCTGATCCAGAAGGGCAGTGGCGATATTTGTGTGCATGTCAATCAGTCTCTTCTTCTCGAGTAGCTCAGGGAGTGAGCTGATGAGAAACAGGTCGTGTTATTATACTAAGAATTCAACATAACTAACATCACAGTTCTGTTTAATACTGTACGTTTTAGAAAAATGTATTTTCCCAACAGCTCCAATGATAAAAAAAACTTGTAAACTATATTTGTTCTTGCAATAACAAACACAGTTTGATTACATGAATCATCGAAAAACATTTCACAACTTTTTTTTACAAGAGTATTGGGATGAGGGTAAGTAGGCAAGGCACTGCCCTTGTACCTTAGTCTGCCTAAGACAGGTCACAAGATCAACAAGTTCACAACAATATATATTAAGATATTGCTCTGACATAACGCCCACAACACAATGGTCTTGCAATGGCAGTTCCTATATATTCATGTGGTTAATTTGGTTGCCCAAAAGTTCTCTACGTGGTGTACAAACTTCAGAATGTTACTTCAATAAAGCCGCTTAAACACGCCTAGATATCGCTAATTTAGTTACCTGTGTAAATGCGATTGTAATTATCAATAAAGCACGAGTCTCAAACTACAAACTGTGTTGTTCACTGTTGTGTACTTTGAAGAATGAGCGATTCGCTTTTTAGTGTAACGCCACTAGTAATGGTAACTCCGCCGAGGTTAACAATAGTGCCTGTAAATATCTCGTTGATTTTATTGATACTTATAATTATCACAATGGTTAAGTCAGAAAATGTTCAGTTTCTCAACAAGGTCAAAAACTGAAAATTGTCGAGAAAGTTCGGTAGTTCCTCAGGAACAAGGCTTCAACCAAAAAATGAAGGAAATCAAACATGATGTGAATCTAAAAGAATGGTCTCAAATGAAGGGAATACCTACCTCACGGCAGCAGTTAGTTTTGCTGTACTGTCAGGTAAGAAACCCTCCTCTGCACCCTCCATCCTTTCATCGATGCCCTATGACATAACATCAGAGCAGTTTCCTGTTAGTTTGCTGGTCTGTCGTGGACATGTTTTTCTCTACAGGTACCCTCGATACGGTATCTTTGTATCAAATGGGTATGTTTGTTTTGCAATCACTTAACATATCAATAAAAAGGTTTGAAACTGATCTGATAAAAGCTTCAAAATTGCTAAAGACGTACTAAAAACTTTAAAATCTACTTGAAACTTCTTTATTGTCGGAAAAAAAACCACCACCTTGGCTTCATCAGAGTAAGATATGATTTTAAAAGTATTCCTGTAGTGTAAAAGTTGAACATCTTGCTTGGCAAAAGCTTTGTACAACCGTGGGACTTCTTTTCTTTCACTGAATTTCTGTCTGCATTGGAATGCCAAGATTCTAAAATTTGACGTCTTAAATCGTGTGTATTCCTTTCTTTAATTTCCACACATTTGGAAAGTGTCGAGCAGGATATAGGCATCAAATTACAGTACAAGTATTTGTACCAATCATTTGAGATCAAGTGTCTTACAAGTTTCTTTGTAAATATATGATAAGAAAAATTTGCTTAGTTTTAGTACATTTTAAACGTCCTTGGCAATTTTTAATCTTTTTTCAGATCAGATTCAAATCTTTTTATTAACATCAAATGGGTAGTACACCAACACCAAAAGCTCTTGGAGTTTCACACTAGTGTAGTTTTTCTACTGGACATCATTCCTTGATGCTACCAAGGAAAAAGAAGCTACCGCCCAGAACCACAGGTGTTCAGAGAGGTTGCCATGTATGAACATCTGGTTTGCGAAATGATTTTGTTTTTAGCCCAGTCGTTCAAAGACCGTTTAGCGCTAACCCTAAGTTCTTGTTTCCAACCGTATAGTTCCTGTTTCGAGCTGTAATTTTGGAAATGACAAGATTTTCCTTGGAAAATTATAAAAGCATTGTACAAGAACCACAGTTCTTTCCTTAGAAAGAAATAACTGCTTTAATTTTGGCTTAAACCAGGGTTAAAGTTACCTATCCATTGAACAACCAAGCTCTGGTGGATACTTTCAGATTGTTCACATTAGTTTCTATCGTCTTTCATAGACATCATTAAGGAAAATTAAGGTTGACGACGTCAGGAACTCACAAACCTATAGATTATATATATTATGGTTTGACAATTTACTGAATCGTTTTTAGTGAGAACAAAATTAATGATGACACCACTAAAGGACACACTGATGGCATCAAATCATCATGGCTTATCAGGATTTGAGCTTGGTTGTTCAATGAATAGGTGATTAAGACAACTTTGTTTTAGTGAGACTGATAAACGCTGTTCGCATTATGTCCAAATTAGATTGCCAGTATCAAAGTTCAACAAAAATTAATAGCAAAACAAAGCTGCACACAAGACGCGTTTAATGGCTGAACATTGACCAATGTCTGGCCACTTTCATTACAAGGCCTGATACGATTTGGGCCAAAACAAGCTTGCAGAGCATATTAAGGTTTTGCACTGCCTAATTACTCAATGACTTCATTCAAGAGGACTTATTGATAGTACGGTACCATGACATCTTTGAGTCTTTTAACTTCTTCCTCTGATACTCGATACTCATCCAGTTCCTTCTGAATTGACTCTGCTACTGTAGGAAAGGGGCTGCAACAATGCAGAAACAGACGTCTTAAGTACCAAAACGAGTTAGGAACACCATTCAAACTGGTGACAGCATTATTGACTTAAAATTGATAATGTAATAATTTCCTTATTATATAGTTTGACTGCTCAATACGTTACAAGCAATGTAACATACTATTAGTTGATTAGTGCATCGCCTTTGGAGTTAGCGGTCGCGAGTTCAACCCCCGATGACTGGATGTCGTTTTCTGATCAGTGTAGCTATAGCTTTGAATACCCATAAAACAGAGCACTGACAGATGGGAGGGGGGTAAAGGGCGCACTGTTGGCTTCCACGGAAACCAGTGCCTTCAGAGAGCTAGTGAAACTATCGGCTATTTACCCTATTTATCTTTCAACAAAAACACATGGTATATAACTAAAGAAAATTTAAACTTAAGTAACATGCTAAGCATAAATTATAGCTAGAGTTGACATGTTCGTTGTTTAAGTGACGAGTGCTTCAAATTTATTACCCAGCTCAACTCAACACCTTTCTATCTAGCTTCTATCCACATTTCTTAGGACAGGAGTTGACATAGTGGTAGCCGAAGAACCAGTGGATGTTATAATATCAAATATCCATTGGCTACAAAATTAACTAGCCTTGGGGACTGACGCGTTCCTCAACTATCTATATTCTACCAAGTACGGTTTCCTTGACTCAGCTTTGAACATCAACAAAGCACTTCACATTGATAAAGATTGTACTTATTTATCCACTCTTTTTAGAAATGTTGTTCCTAAATTTTTAAATGGGCACCTAAAAACAGTAGCCTTATACCAAAAATATCCGAATATAGTTTCCACTCTGGTTAAATGAGACACTCCAACACAACGACACTACTGAGTGCTCCACTGTAAGTGATATCATGTAGTACATAAGCGTACCTTCCTTTGTGAGTGATCCAGAACTTATCAGATGGGTCAAGATTATATGTTTTTTCTTTCACTTGTCTGGGTGACCTGTGATGTGCATCAACTCCCTCTGGTGGTGCTGGAGGTGCCTCCCTTACCAACACCTTGTTGAGGTGGAACTCCTACAAGTCAGACAAATAAAGCAAGTTAATCGCCCTCTGTTGAACATGTGAGTCAATGTAAAGTGCTGTGATCTCAGTCTTTTTGGACTTGCAAATTTGAAGTTCCTAAGCTGATTGGCAGTTCAAAACTAGGTAGATGACTCTTCATAAAATACTCTTCTAACACAAATCAACAAAGAAATTTGGCTGTAGCTAAAAGCTAATTTCAGTTACCAAACGAAAAAAAACATATACTAATCTTCAAATGATAAAGTTCTGTTATTTCTCATAACAAATAGCTAGATAAGAAGTAAAATTCTATCTCAAGAAATTAGAGATCTTATGAAAACAGAAATTGTCCATGAATGCCAATGCAAAGGCAGATAAGCCAAGTGGTGTGGTGCATGAGCAGGTAATGTTACATAGCACTTCACTTACTAGAACGTCATGCGAAAGGGCCTGATAGGTCCAGGTATGGTGCAGGGGAGAACATAAATCCATGTTGCGGTCCAGAATGATTAATACTGGTCTCTGAAAACTATCAGCAAACAAAGTAACAAAATCACAAAGCTGTAGCAAGCAAAGTTTCATCTATAATTCCTAAGTTCATTATTGGTGATTTGATTCTACCGTGATTGACGTTAACTCTCACCGAGAACAATTCTAAATACCGCAAATGCTCTAAAAAGCCCACGTCCAGCTGTTGCTTCAAGTTTTAAACAAGCCTCATCTCCTCTATAATAAGCCCCCCCCCCCAACCCGATCCCAACATAAAGGCCAAGGGGCTAAAAAACATAAGACGTACTGTGTCAAAAATATATTTTGTCAGCTTTTGTATCTACTTCAGTCTTTGAAAAGTGCTAGTTTTAATGCCAGAATAACACAGAGTCACTATATATACATATATAGCCAGTTGCTATTAAATCTGTTTGGTATCCGGACTTCATGTTGTGTTTCTGTCTTTGGCTATTGGCAATTTTTGAACAAGCCCCTCTCCCCCTCTCTCTAATAGCACCCCCCCCCCCACCCGATCTGGAAGGTCAAAAATAAATAGGCCCCCTGGTGCTCATTAGAATGTTTACGGTAAAGCTTATAGTTTATATTTACCCTTTGGCAAGAAAGTTTTGGAAATAAGGAAAAACTATTTGAATTTCTTTACCTAAATTGACCTGAAGGAATGTCAGTGGTGAAAAGGCTGTTTCTGGCATCCCGTAGGTTCTCTCTCAACTTTTTGTCTAAAGCCTGCAACGGCAAAGTACGGTTAGTACTTGTTTTGTAAAGGATCTTGGGTTGCTGGTTAAAGAAGTCTTAAGAACTAAAAATACACCAAAAGACTGTAATATGAATTATGACATTGAAGGGCAGTCGGAATTTTGTCGAGGCTGTCTATTGAGGAAGATGATTTACAAAAGAACTTAGAATTACACAAGTCCCACGGTACAGAAGCTAATAGCGATGCTTTGTTCCTAGTACCCTCACTAAACCCTTTCAGTCTTGGTCAAATTATCTTCTCCTTACATAACACATACAAAACAATATGTTTGGTAATGAGACAATGCTGAATGATCAAACAAAAAAAACAGATGAAAGGCAATAATGAAAAATATGGTTTTACTTTTGGAGAACTTAGCAACACTTTAACTTGATGAATTAAGAGCAGCAAGGATAGCATCAACGTTTTTGAAGATTATTTGCAGGTTAATTCTAGCCTCTAGGAGACTGTTGAGTGAACATACTCCCCCTCTGAGGTGGGTCAAAGTCAAGGTTCGGAAGAGAATATCTCAAGGCTTAGGACTGGGAAAGTTCAGGGTTCGTATACACACTTATCTAGAACGTTAAATAAAAACTTTTTTAGAGTCTTTAGATTCGACGAATTTTTACTGATAACTTATTTTCCAAAACTTATCTTTGTCGAGCAAATTATGTTTAAAATCATTTATTTTCTTCTGAATTGTATATCGAATAAATTCTTCAGCCATTCTAACAGTTCTAGCTCTTTGTTTTTTCTCTCTCTTTGTTCAAGTTCACACAGGGCTGCTGTCACCCGTGATAAAAAAATCAGTAAAACTCAATGAAAGAAAAAGGTACTGCATTTTTCATCAGATTAGAAGAGGGCTGCTGTTACTTGAAACTGTAATTTAGGTTTGAATATTAAGGATGCAGTATTTCTCAAATCTCCAATTAGACCTTTTGATAATTTGTCTATTATTTTGGCCATTTCTATTTGATGAGGTAAAAATTTAATGAATCGAACAGTCAGGATCCACTAGTTTCCAAGTTAATTGGGCTATTTGTTAAAAAAATCTACCGACTCAGAAATTCACGTTCCAGGTTTCCAGTTCACCATTCATACTGTCATTCAACAAATTGAACAATCATTAAACTTCAATTGAAACAGAGAGCATTTCTGTTGCCAATAATCGCATGAGCCTGGTAAAAGCCTGGTTTGCATGTAATTGTAAGCACCGCAGATAGTGCTGTGGTTGTGTCTGCAGCAAACCTGGAGTAGTGCAGAATTTTATGGAAATATTTGGTTGTAGCGACTGCCGTGGTCTGTGGTGAAGGACCTGCGGTGCTAAAAAGTTGAAAAATGTTCAACTTTTCCGGTAACTACAGCGCTGCAGTCATTTGTTAAACTTTGATGAAAACACAGCTCTTCAGTGGTCTGGGACCCAACACAGACATTTTGCTTTCTTAAGAAGTCGACTGACCGATACTAAGCCAATAAAAATGAAGTGAAAATTAACATTTTCAAAAACCTTATCAGTTGTGAAATGTTGTTTTAAAATGGCTGTGCAGAACGTTGAAAGCATGGAGAAAACATCTGAAGATAAAAGAATTGAAAACCTTACGAGTTGCATACAGCTGAAGGACTTTCCAGGAAACATGCGAAACTTGAACTATGAAGGTTTTTCCAAGACGCATGCAAACTCTGAACTCTGAAGGACTTTCCAGGAAGCATGCAAACCCTGGACTCTGAAAGAATTTCCAGGATGCATGCAAACCTTGAAGTCACAAGGGCTTTCTAGGAAACCAGGAAGCCTTGAACTCTGAAGGACTTTCCAGAAAGCATGAAAACTCCTGACCTTTGAAAGACTATCCAACAACCATGCAAACCTTGAACTCTGAAGGACTTCTGGGAAACATGCATACCCTGATCTCTGAAGGACTTTCCAGGAAGCATGCAAACCCTGAATTCTGAAGGACTCTCCAGGAAGCATGCAAACCCTGAAATCTGAAGGACTTTCCAGGAAGCATGCAAACTCTGAATTCTGAAGGACTTTCCAGGAAGCATGCAAACCCTGGACTCTGAAAGAATTTCCAGGATGCATGCAAACCTTGAAGTCACAAGGGCTTTCTAGGAAACCAGGAAGCCTTGAACTCTGAAGGACTTTCCAGAAAGCATGAAAACTCCTGACCTTTGAAAGACTATCCAACAACCATGCAAACCTTGAACTCTGAAGGACTTCTGGGAAACATGCATACCCTGATCTCTGAAGGACTTTCCAGGAAGCATGCAAACCCTGAATTCTGAAGGACTCTCCAGGAAGCATGCAAACCCTGAAATCTGAAGGACTTTCCAGGAAGCATGCAAACTCTGAATTCTGAAGGACTTTCCAGGAAGCATGCAAACCCTGAGTAGTGGGTAATTTCTCAAAAACTGGGATTAATCTACTTGTGACCCCTGTAAGAGACCCTTAACCCCTCCCCCTCACTTAGTCCTTGTTTCTTGCAACTAAACAACCTCGTACAAGCAAAACGGTGTCGTTTTTAGCAAACAAACCTTGAATTGATAGTAAAAAAAAACAAGTTGCCATTAAATTTTTCAAACATAAATAGTATAAATTTTAGTTAAAATTTCACTCAAACTCAATTTCAGGTGGATAAAATTTTAAAAAATTGGAGTTAAATCTAAATACGTACTAAGAAAGATAAAGAAAACAATATTCAGTAAGGCACAGATTTACCTCTGCCACCATGTCAGCTGCATTTCCCCTGGGACATCTAATAATTGGAACAGTTCCTGGAGGGCACAAAACAGAATATATGAAAAACCGCGTTTTAACAAATATAAATATTGCGTAATTAAATAACATACCAAAACTAGACATATTACATTTTCACAGGTTAGAAAGCATGAAATAATTTCCACGTTAATAAGACGTCTAAAAGCTTTAACCTGAACCAAACCTATGTGGGGTGTATCGGCCAGTCTGTTAAATTAGAGATCCAAGAAAGAACTAGAGAGGTCAACGGATGGTTATTACAACATTGTTAAACCCACTAATCTCACTTCCAGATCACTTCGTTTAATCCTTTCTGGTTGAAAGATTTTTGGCTTTAAACTTAAGAAAACTTTCATGTGCTGGAACATTAAAAATCAAAAGATTTCCATGGCTTTCGTTTTGGAGTCTTATGATTGGAAAAATTGTTGCAGCACAAAAGAAACATAGCTTTAAAATCAAGTTTCATTACAGTTTACTTCAAAACTGTATTGTACATTTCTTAATTCCAAAATCTAAACATTATGGTGCAAGGGAGCAAAATGTGCAGAAAAGCAATGTTTTTGCTCAGACCATTATTTACACTAACAACATTTCACCTACCTAACGAAACAAGAAGGGAAAACAAGCTATCTACAACAGCATCCCTCAGATTCTCAATATCCGTGTCTTTAGCATCTCCTCTGTTCAAAGCTGAAAGGTGAAAAAGAATATTTTAACAAAGAACACAACAACTTTGAGTTTTTTCACAGACTTTTTTTGGCAAATAATCCATTGCCTTCATCAATGCAATGACATATTGTACAGTGAGTGAGAATATAAAAGGTAAAGATTAACATATAATCATATAGTTACAAAACAATTTGAGATATACATGGTAGAGCTGTTGGTTGAGTGTTGGCCTTTCCAATAAAATATGTTAGGCCTTATTTAAAATTCTTAACTCTTCACTATTGTTAGATTTGTCTAAAATTTCAAAGCAAATTCATCTCTACAAATTCGTGATTTTCCCAAATGTTTGTCGATGTAAGAGGGTTTGTTAGTCATTAGATGCTCTCGAAAAAGAATACTAGATAAATCTTAAAATAAGTTTCACACAAAAATCGCCACTGAGTTCTTACACAATTGGTCTAACAAATACACAGATGAGAGTAAGCACAAGGCAATGGTTTGGAAAACATTCATTCTGTCACATCACACAAGCAAGAAATCTCTAATACTAGTATCAGTTCCTGAATCATATGCAATCGCAGACGATAAGGAAAACCAAATCAAATAAAATCAGTTTTGGGCCCGTTTTTTAATAACAATTTACAAAATGACCTCATTTTATAACAAAGTATTTACAGTTTCCAGGCCAAGAACACTGAAACTAAGCATTCAAACACATGGAACGAAACATGCAAGGAACATGTTTACTTTAATAGTAAACAATAAAAACTGGGTCATAGCTTAATTTGTTACCAGGTGTAAGCTTTTGATAAATAATCTGGAACTCTACAGCAATCCATACTTTAAAAGTCATGTTCTTGTGCTGCTTAATTGTGATTTAGTGTTCATAATCCTATAATTTTGGACGTTAAAAAATTTATTTCTGGAAGAACTCCATTTTAAGCTTCAACGATGTTCTCAAGGAAAAAAATTCAGTACAGATACAGATCAAGCAATGAGTTTTAATGAGACATTTGTTATCTGTTTTTTTTCTCGATTTCTGCAACATGTTCAGAACGAAACTGACGTTTTGACAGATGTTAAAAACAAAGTGATTAATTGATTTATGAAACAATGGTAGAAAATTGCGCGAATGCAAACAAGGTTCACTTTTCATTTAACCATTTTCAGTTCATTAAAGATTATATTTCGGCTCATGGCGACTGGGTAATAGTGCATGCAGCTGACGCGCTGAGTTGCAAAACGTGTAGAAAAGCTTGTAGCACCGAGTGTCATATCTGTCGCTTAAAATGGGTGACAAAAAATGCGATAGGTTATCTTCGTTGGAGTGCTGCAGTCTTGCAATCGAAAGCGTGCGCATTTGTACACTCTCGAGATCTCTGGAGAGGTGTTTTGGAAGGGCGTAATCAAATACTTGCGCAGCATATTTTAAACTGGCCTAATGCATGTACAATAAAACTGAATAATATCAGCTGCTGGTACAACAGTCCTTGGAAGTAGCACCAGGAAAAACAAGCGCTTATTTCCTTTCTTGATTGAGTCAGAAATGTGGTTATTCCACTTAAGCTTGCTAGATGTTGTTATAGATCTAGAACTTTAGCACTTTGAACATCGGACAAGTCTGGACTCCCTACGCTCACGGGTACAAATCAGCTCTTACGCTTCTTAAAATCAATTCTAAGTTCTTTACATTTGTCTGGATTAAGTTGCACTAGATTGACACTAGGTAGACCATAGGATGACCTTGTTGATGACGGACTGCACAACACTCCGATTGGTGCGGGTACAATTTCAGTTGTCGGTGTACTTCCAGGTAGAGATGTCTAGTATTTTCAGGCCGTTTATTATGAAATGAGACAACCAAGGACCCAGTTTTGTCCCAGTTGAATGCCTTTCTATAGTCAAAAAGGATTACACTCACTGAGGCCCCAGAACCATCAGTAGCTTGGGCCCAACGATGAATCATAGATATCAGTGCACGGGTGGTGGTACTTTTGAGGATGCCTCCATACTTGTCAAGATCAATGACCCCAAGCACTGCAAGACCAACATATTTGGAAACAACAAAGTCCTCAGCCAACTTGGGTACAGAAGCAGTAAGTGGGCAGGACGTAGGTGCTTGTTTATGTTCTTGACAGACCTTTGTTTGGGGAGAGGAACAACATTAGCTTCGGTAGTTTCGGCATTTCAAAACTGCAGTTGATCAGCGAGGTGATGGGTGGGGCTAAGATGTCTGCATACTCTCAAAGTACCCAGTTGGGCAGTCCATCAGGACCAGGTGCTTTGTTGACTTTGAGCTTTCCAAAAACATACAAGACTTCTGAGAGAGTCACACACACTACACCAGACTCACACCCCTCGGAGAGGGAGAACTTGGTCCAAGGGGGTTGAAGCTATTCATGGGCTTTAAGGAACTAATAAATTCTTACAAAACTCTACAAGAGCAAAAAATGGATCAAAGTTTTAAATATCAAGTTTGGCAGTGCCTAAGTTTGTAGTTTGGCCAGAGGACACCGAGAACAATATGAATTTAAGTTTAAGACACAGTCAAGGAGCCGATTGTTGCACCAGTAAACAAACTTTGGCCTGAAAAGGCATCAAAAGCAGTGTTGGATCAAAGTTTTAAATATCAAGTTTGGCAATGCCTAACTTTGTAGTTTGGCCAGAGGACACTCAGAACAATATGAATTTAAGTTTAAGACAGAGTCAAGGAGCCGATCGTTGCACCAGTAAACAAACTTTGGCCTGAAAAGGCATCAAAAGCAGTGTTGTGAGACGTTGTCAATCGGCAGTTGGTTAAATATGGTAGCTGACTGCAACATGGTGTCAAAAATGTGGCAAGATTTGCTTCGCTTCATAGAAATGTGTCAGATTTTTGAAGGTGAGGTGATGAGGACTTGAAAATGACCCCTCAGTTGATAAAAAAAGTTTTCGGGTGTCCCAGCATCGAGTAGGTGGCCGATTCTGGTCTTTCTTACTGAATGGTTTGCAACTTTCTTGTTATGTGGTGGAAGGCCAGCTCTTTGAGCTGCTTCTGAGAGATATTTCCCATTGCAGTTTTTATCCAAGCGACGCATTTTTAATAATAATAATAACCGTTTCTATGTTTACAATTATAATAGAAGCTTAATGGTAATAAAGAAAAGAAAGGTATTTATCAAATAAGATAGAAATTTACAACAGGATGTCTAATAAGATTATAAAAAGACTAAAACCAATATTGAAGTCTTTTTAAAAAAAGTTAAGAATGCAACAAGTCAACATTGTTCGATAAGGATATCTAATGCCAGCACTTTAAAAGCATAGGGGCGAAAAGGACCAATGAAGAAGAAGAGTGAAACAAGGGAAGCAATAATGTATTGTCAATGCAACTGCAAACAAGTGTTGAAAAAAGATACGCAGGAGGTGAGACAGTGCACGGCTATTGGGTGTCGATACTAATGGGTTTAACCCTTTCTGCCCTAAGGCATTTGTCAACATCTTAATTCTCCTTCCAGTAAACAAAAGAAAATATGCTGGTTAGTGCTGAGAATATGAAATTTGATCATCCACCAAAAACTCTTGAAGATGAATTAACTTCTCCCAATCTTCTCATAGGAATACTATGGACTTAATTTGGGAGAATTTACAAACTCATCTTTGGGCACTCTTAGGGGTTAAAGGGTTTTAAAAAAAGCTTTCTCTAAAAGGTGGGTCTTGACCCTTGATTTAAACGATCCAATAAAAATGACCGATCTAACGTGCACTGGTAGATTGTTCCATAGTTGAGATGTTGGTACAGAGAAGGCTCTGTCACAGAAAGAACAAGTTTTTTAAGAACTTTTTACACAAAATCAAGGTGTGTGATTGGGCGGAAAATATTTAGGACTTCATTGTCCAAGGATATATTTTTTATGTTTGGAATTTGCCTGTCCATTTCGAAAATGTTAGGAAATGCATCCTCTTGCAACAGCAACTCTTCAAGATAAGACTTCATTATGCAACTGAGGTTAGGATCAGATGCACACAACTTGGAGCTGGACTTCTCAGCCACTTCGCAAACAGCACTTTGTGATTTCTCACTTAATTCTGAGAAAGAACAGGAAAGTGCTATGCAAGTGAGAGGGTTGGAGTTTAGTGAGGTCCTGGTCACTGTTTGCTTTAATTTTGTGATTAAATTTTTATCCGCGACATGCTTGCTAAACCTCTCGTTTGGTTCTTGAACTGAGAAATGAGATGGTAGAGATGGCAAGGGTTTGACTTGTAACAAACATTGTTATTCCGTTGCAGAAAGTTGCAAATTTTTTTCCAATCATTTTTGTCCTTGTGGTTGTATTTTTTGATTTTTTGCTTAAAATAAATTTATCAATTTCTTGACTTGAAGACAAAGTCAATACTTCTTCATTCTTTATATGTACTTTGTGGTACTTCTCCTTCAGAGTTGATCACGAAATCAGAGTAACATTATTTCTTCTTTGTCGCTGCTGTAGTAAAGAGTTCGAACATTGCTTTGCTTACTTTTTTCACTGCCTTTTTTAAAACTTTCTATTCTTCAAAAAAAACAAAACAAACACAGCAGTTTTGGAGGTCCGTACCCGGTCTGCACCAAATGTTACGGACCACGAGCTGACCAATCAGAGCGCACGAAATTAGTTGGCCATATAATAAACTAAGTTACAACTAATAAAACACTCTTACCATAATAAGAAATAGAATCTCGTTCTTGAAATCGAATTGTAAACATCTCTTCTTCCAGTGAAATAAAATTCAAATACTGATCATAAACCTGCATAAAAAGTAACATAGAAGAAACTAAACATTATTTTTACAGTGTTCACAAAAATATTGTAGCTGTAGCATGTATAAACATTATACTGTAGAAAATTGCGTCAAAGAAAAATATATATACACACCAATATATTGTATAACATGTACTATGATCTGAAGGGGTAATGAATATCGATATATCAAGTTTAAATAAATTACATATCCTTTTGAAGCCCTGACAGATTTTCATGAATTTAATACGGATTCAAAAAAACATTCTTTCTACCAGTAAACGTCTAAGAAGTTAAAATGGGGGGTAACTTGCCTAAGAAGTGCAGGGTAACTTACTTAAGGCCCTAATGCAGAAAAGGCACAAGTGGCTTGAAAGATGCTGAAAATCCAAGATGGAGTTTGATGAGCGTCTCTTCCTACAGCATCACAGCAAATTTAATAAGAAAACAGTTGCACTTACTCTTGAGATCTGAGTAACACAGTTTGCTTGCAAAGTAGCAGTTGCCAGATCCTCTAAGCGATGTCTTGAAATTGCAGTAATGAAGTTAAGGTAGTATGACTCGTACAGCTGATTTCTACAATCCTGAAAGAATCGTCCAACTCGGTTATTGAAAATTGTAAGAATTTCAATAAAAAAGACCTACTAAACAATAATTTAAAATACCTATTGAAAAGTTTTGTAACGTGGATAGAGCATGCTAAATGAGAAATAGCAGTGAAAAAATGTTATGGTTCTCAAGATATTCACATTATTCTTTTCAATCGATGGTGCAGTTTTTGGACAATCAAATTTTCAATTTTTTTAAATCTACTGCCGATCCTTAACCTTTAATTGGACAAAAATTAGTAACTATTCTAAAGAATACCTCGAGATACATCATCAGTCCAAATGTTATAGACTGGCAGCAGAGTTCAAAAAACCAAAAATTTGGTTGTCCAACTGGCTCTATCGGCTGAAAACATTAAACGTTTTTATCTCGAGAACCATAACGGATAAATTTCTTTAACATTATTCCTCATTTAGCTAAGTCTCTCCCCTGGTGTAACAAAATGTTTTTCATTATAGACACTTCAATCAAATGAAAAAAGAAATCTTAATGGAAAACCTAATTGCTGACATCAGCGGTCATATAGTTGCACAGAAAGTCAACTCCGCTTTTATTTCCATATGTGGTAAATAGTTCAACGAGTCAGAGCCAATCAACTTTTTCGTAATAATGTTTTGAACAGCCAATCAGCTTCTTTGATATACCTGCAGGCTGGCCTTTGCGTAGGACGTTCATTTCACATTGGTTTCAGTTTGGTCCAGGTTCTAGGTTGCGTTTGGGAAATTATTCAGAGTTGGAGGGAAAGACAAAGGCTGATCAGGTACAGATCAGATAAGAACTATGCATCGAATTTGCTACAAGGAACTGTTCATCAAGCATCTGAAAGCTTTAACAAGCTTTCCAGAGGAAGGCAATGTTCTTTCATGGTGCTTTCTTTCTGAACCAATATACTAAATATTGGTTTCTGTTCTGTTTCTCAACTCAGTTTTGATAACTGACAAACATGAGTTTTTAATTGATTTTGAAAACGCATGTAGACGCACTTTTCCTTTCCTTCATAAACCAAACAAAATAATTTTGAAAGCTAACAAGAAACCCATAAATCTCTTCACTGTCCAGAAGCACTGCATTCACTGTAAGAACTACTTTAGAACAAACTACATCTAGTAGTAGTATGAGCCACAGGAACTAATAATTATTCTAAGTTTGAGGTTATGGTTACCTTTAAAACTTAAATTACTGCAATACCATTTTGAAAGCTTTATTTATTGAAATTATGGGACATACAAATGTTACAAATGTGTCAGTGTTTCCTAATGTAAATAGAAATATGCTGCACAAGTTTCAAGAAAACGTTTACTTTAAATATCCAAATTTATAGCTACAAGACTAGACAAAAAAAATTGCTTGATTTTATCCCTCCTGTTAAAACATTATATTGACAATTTTCTGTCCACCATCAAGGCCAAGCTTTGTTTAATTCACTCAGTAAGGAAACCAAGCAAAATATTTCCAATCATTATTTTGCAAAGAAACTAAAGGGACAACTAAAACAAAATTACTAAAACAAGTAGATAATATAAAATAAGTTGTAATTAAAGTATATTTACTGCTCAACCAAGGTTTTTAATAGGTTTTGAAGTAGGTGGCAGATCATATTAATGCAGGCACCTGTAACCCTAAGAAGCTCAGAAGAAAGTCAGCAAGAAACTCAAAGAACTTTAAAAACATTAATGTTTACTATAATTATAGAAAGTAAGCAGAAATGACAAAATTTTACAATCAACCAGGATAACAGGTAAATGGTAAGATTCCACAATGTGCCTAGCTTGGTTATCCAGCAGACAGCATGTGCCTAAAATCTAGCAGGGTTATCCAGTAGATTGGAGATAATTACA
This sequence comes from Hydrozoanthus tunicans, assembly GCA_026413305.1. Classification (NCBI taxonomy): domain Eukaryota; kingdom Metazoa; phylum Cnidaria; class Anthozoa; order Zoantharia; family Hydrozoanthidae; genus Hydrozoanthus; species Hydrozoanthus tunicans. Next base: position 15,842 of record JAOBAT010089194.1, read on the forward strand.
GATCCAGCAGTGTTATCCAGTAGCTGGCAAGATCCTACAATCTAGCTACAAGAATTATTCTGCAGACAACAAGAGATGGAATTTACCAAGTTTAACCAGTACTTTGCAAGTCTCTACAGTTCAGCTGAATTATCCATTACTTAGCAGTGTGATTGTACAAGAGTACAATCTAACTGGCTGAGTAATCCAGTAGATGCCAATTGCGGTAATTTAGCAAGATTATAAACTAGATGGCAAGTGTCTACAATCCAGCAGGGTTATCTTGTAGTCGGCAAGTGTTTATGGTCTTGCAGGGTTATCCAGATGATGCTAGTGTCTCCGGTCTTGCATGGTTGCAGATACAGGTGGCTAGTGTCTACAGTCTACAGCAGATTAGGAGTGTCTACAATCAAGCAGGCTTTTCAAATAGATGGCAAGTTCAGTCTTGCAGGGTTATCTAGTAGAGCAACTATTGTAATTTAGCAAGTTTATCAAGTAGCTGGTGGGTGTCTACAATCCAGCAGAGTTATCCAGTGATGAAAAATTTTGTCAGTCTTAAGTACAGGATTATCCAGTAGATGGCAAGTTTCTACAATAATCATAGCTGACAGAGTAATCCAGTAGATGGCAATTGTTGTACATATAATTAAGCAAGTTTATTCAGTAAATGGTGACTGTCTTAAATTTTGCAGGGTTACCCAGTAGATGGCAAAAGTCTACAGTCTTACTAAGCTATCTGGTAGACAGAAAGTGTCTACATTCTTGACATTCTTGCAGGGTTTTCCAGTATATGGAAAGTGTCTACAATCCAGCTGGGTTACCAAGAAGGTGGTAAGTGTCAACAGCCTTGAAGGGCTATCCAGTATATGGCAAGATGCCACAATCTAGCTAGCAGGGTTATGAAGCTCAGGGTTATCCAATTTGAAGTTTATCCAGTACAAGGCAAGTGTCTACAATCTAACTGGTTGGGTAATCCAGGAGATTGCAAATTTATTCAGTGCATTGCAAAAATGTCTAAAATCTAGCAGGGTTGTCCTGTTAATAGCAAGTGACTATGGTCTTGCAAGGCTAACAAGTGAATGGTGAGTGTCTACAGTCTAGTAGGGTTATCCAGTAGACTGGAAGTGCATACAATCCAGCAGGGTTGTCCAGTAGATGGCAAGTGTATACAGTCAAGCAGGGTTATCCAGTGTAGGTTGAAAGTGGCAAGATCCTACAATCTATCTAGAAGTGTTATCAAGCAGAGGGTTATCCAACATCAATTTCATCGAGTAAAAGGCAACTATCTATAACCTTAAAGTGTGTATATCATCTTCCAAGAAACTTTGTTTTCTTAGAGATTGGGGCTTTTTCTGAAGTTTACAAAAAAAATTTTGAAAATCAACTAAATATTTGTTGTGTTAACTATTAAGCTTCAAAGATATCGAAAAATGACCATGTGCAAGAAGGCAAGATACTAATTGATTTGATGAAGCACTGGGGGAACCAGCATGAAATCTTTGAGGGGCATATTGAGCAAAATACCAAAGAGATGCGTTGTGCGGAACTGTAGCAATGTTGTAGATAAGCAGGGTGCGAAATTAGGGCGAAAAAGCCGGAAAAAGCCGGTTATTTTGACCGTGGGCCGGTAAAATTGTTGTAAAATCACAGATAGCCAGCCAAAAAGGGTTGGTAAAAATCCCAGGAGAATGTCACGCAAAATTGTGAGCTCATCTATTGTTAAAACCAGTCTTGAAGCTTGTTTTCGATTCTCAATTCCCTGCACGTCAGGAGATCACATAAAGTATGCCAAAACAGTGTTAAAATATTTTTGTGGAAATCAAATTTGTAAAATATGTCTCAAGTTTCTGCCATTTTGAACAAGTTGCGAATGATAAATAAACAATAAATTTGAGGAATACGTTTTCAAATAACACATTTACATTTTTCAGAATAGGATTTAAATACAAAAACAATAGTTGTTTACTCAAAGTTTATCATTCTAATAACTAGAAATTGTGTTAAAAATCATTTTTACTTCACGCGTGCATCTTCACAAAAA
>JAOBAT010089205.1:0-17859 GCA_026413305.1 Hydrozoanthus tunicans
GGTTTTGAGAAATTGAGCTCTGAAAAAGTGGGGAGGGGTGGGGTAGGGGGGTATGTGCCGCCACCCACCACCTTCCCCGACAAAAATTGGGTTCTTTAAAAATACCATTGTTTTAACTTCTTCCCTAACAGCTTCGCCACGAACCACGAACCAACAAAAAATAAATAAAATAATAACTTGGACAGTCACAGCTTGGAGCGCTTTTATTCTAACAATTGCTGACTATGCAGATAAATATTAACATAAGCACAGCTCAAAAGCAATATTTTAAAAGTTCCCTAGTGATTTCAAACTCATAATTTAAAAATGTGGGAAAACTCATTTGCTCTTTAGAACGAATATCGAAGTAATATTAAAGGGTAACCATTCCACGTTTCTACAAAATAATGTGAACCCGCTTTTATAATAAGAAATCAGTCCCGCTAATTTTAATAAAATTGCTTAGTTCGATTTTTTTGTATTCACAGGTATATATATACAATTAGTGTAAAAAGTTCGATTTAATACACAGTGAAGCTGCAGCTACCTTCAGTGATGCATAGTTAACTAGAATGTTCAAATGTGGTACTATCGAGAAAGAATGTATGAGAATAGCTTCATATCATATTTTCGAACGTTTATAACAAGAATGACCTTTTTACCGCCGCTCACTCAGGAGCCAGGAAATATAAAATGCAAAATATCAGTTATTTTTTCATAATTTAGAAATTGTTTTATCAAAAATTGTGAAAACGGCCGTTTTAATAGATTGCACTATGGCGAACCTGTTAAAAGACATTTGTTTTGGCATTATGTAAAATTTTACGACAAAACCATTACGCCACTGAAATGAACAATTGCAATAGCAATCAATTTAAGTATATATACACTTTACAGCTTTTTAGGGTTAGGGTTAGGGTCTCTTTTACGTATTTTTTGCTGCGACGGAAACGATTAGTCTCGAGCCTCGGTTTCGAAAACAAGGCCGCGAGAGACTGGAAATCAGTTTTTGTCTGAAATTTGGCAAGTTTAGACTTAAGAAGATCATTCGTCAGTTTATTGGGACAAGCTACCACAAGAGCGCTCAAGGAGAATTCAAAGAGGGTTTCACAGCGATTTTGCCGGGTTTTAAAGAGGGTTAAATTTTACAACAATTTTGCCGAGTCGTTAAAGAGGGTTTCAGAACGATTTGGCAGAGTTTTGAACAAGCTTCGAACAATGAACATCCTTGCTCGATGCCTAAACATTCTAGACCACTCGCCTATGGACTGTATGGCGTTAGTGAAAACTCATCAGTCCACAGAAAGTAAGAAAAATTTTCATAGAAAACAGCCTGCGATATATTTCGACGAGTTAGAATGATTTAGACATTAAGGATTTATGAATTTGCTACTATAAAGGAAAATGATTAAAAGCGTTCGGGGAGCTAGGTTTCTGTTTTTGTAACGAAGGCATTCCAATTTCACCATTTGTTCTTCCGTTCAGAGGAGGAAACGATTTTTCATACAACATTGAGGAAATTGACGATTTCCGGCTCGAAAGACCTCGCGGGCACCTAAACGCAAGCTTCCTTACGAGCTGAGGTTTGTCCGAGTTACGCGAGTGTTCAGAGTTGATCGAGTTCTGTCTTTGTACCGACGAAGAGTCACTGCTGACAGAATCTGTCAGTTCCGCCTCGCTTTCAGTCTCGCTTTCTGGCGTCAGCTGACTTATATCCAGTCCCTTTTGCGGAGAGTCTGGCACTTCCTCAAAGAACACTACTATGACGCTTGTATTGTCCGCCCTCAGCTCTCGCGCCCTCCACTTGCCAAGTGCTCGTGATATTAACCTGCAAGTTGTTCAACGACAGGTTAAGAGTTAGGAGTTGATCATCATTCAAAGCTTTCTTTTAATAATTCTTGGAAAGATTTACCCGGCCACATCTTCTCATTTACCATCGTTCAACTGACCAAAAGATTTAACATTTGTAAAAAGGGGTTATAGCAAAATAATTGATATGCGAGGACGAGCTTCGTTGGTAGTCACAAGTGTCATAAGAATTTGAAGCTGTCAAAATGTTTCAGTTTGTGGTTTCTTTTTATTGCACAAGTTGACAAGGTTTCGTAGTGTTCATTTCTGTACGATAGGCGAAATCAGTCTTTATCTTCTTGATCTATGGCTTTTATCTCTTATCTTTTAGCACAAAAAAAAAAACAAACGAAAGACAAAACAAGCCTAACCTGTGTGAAACATCGCCCCCAAGGTACTCATCAACATTTCTTTCATGATCGTCCACAAAGCGGACTGCCTCGTCTACTCTCATTACTCCCCAAAGTCCATCAGTCGCCAGAATGACAAACCTGTCTTTACCAGGAACTAGTGTGTGGACTCGCACATCCGGAACGGGAGAGACCACGAACTCGCCCCGGTAATAATCGAAGCTCCACAGGTCACCTTTGTCAAGCAATGAAACAATTAGAATAGTTGAAACACGACTTGTAAATGCAATATTTTGTTACTGTATTCTGTAATTGATCTACTCCATTGGTCAGTCACATAATCTGAACAGGGTAGATAAGAAAGCGGCGAAGGTTAAACTTTGACAAAATGTTACGTTATTTGCTTTGTCTTTCAGGAAATGAAATCGAAAAACACTTCAAAAACTGTTGGAATGGAAAAGCATTACATCTCAACCGTTAGGCAGGATATCTTTAAGATTTTTGCATTTGCAACATTTTATCCTTCGGAAAATATGAAAGGAAAAATCATATGTTTAAAAAAACGCAAAATAATGTACCTTAGTGCGTTATATTGCATCTCTCAGTGTATTGATTACCCAATTCTGAGACTGTGAATAGGTCTATGCTCTTGAACAAAATATTTACATGGAATGTACTAGTAGTTTCTGCTTTAATTTAAGTGTCTACTTGCTGCGCTAGCTTCACTACTACAATAAAACATTCAATCAGTTTTACAGGTTAGCAAAGTCCTAACAATCGAACAAGTGCTGTTCAAAAGCTTGAGAAAACTATCAAAACAAGAGACTGGAACAAACAAACCAAAGATCTTACAACTACCTCATTCCTGTGAACTGATTACCCAATAAAAATCCTGGGCCCAGTTGTTCAAAAGACGATTAGCCCTAATCCAGGGTTAACTACCATGACAACCAATAGGTTTTGTTAAAACCCTGGATTAGGGCTAAATTTGAACAACCTCGGCCCACTGGTTGTCATCACGGAAACTTAAAGTGCCACTATTACGAAAACTAACCATTCTGTTCATGCTTTTCGCCCCCGTACTTAACAACAATAATATAACATACTATCAAGTTTGTGCCTTGCGGACGCCAAACAAAGAGAAACGGCTACAAAACTATCTGACTGTTGAGTTAGACGGAGGAGTCAGTTTTCATGAGTATCACAGCACAGCATTTATTACCTTGTACTAGCAAAGTGAGTCTGTTTAGCGATTTTGAAATCTGGAGTTTGTTTAAAGTGCCATTCCTATAACCACTTATTTTTTCTTGGCTTACCTGAAAGTACATGTTCTAAAATGAACATCAACAAAAAAGTTTTTGAATTGAACAAAACTCCAATTTTTATGCATCTTTTAGTTCTATGTTTATTCGGCCAAACCTTGTTGCTGATCACAAGGATGACAGGCTCACTATGACGTAATTAAGGAATTTGCGTCGCGTCGCAACAAGATAAAAAATAATTGTGTTGGAGGAGGAAAGTTCTAAAGAAGCAGATCAGAAAAATAAGCTATAATACATCTTCCTTGCGTTTTTTCATTTCCCTTTTTTAGCTGTACGAGGAACTGTGTTCCTTAATTACGTCATATTGACGTCATATCCTTAATCTACGTCACCTTGACTCGGCATTTGGTGTAACAAAATGGCGGCGGTTTTGTTGCTTTAAAGATCAGTAACAAGGTCGCATTTTGTTCAAACTAAAAGATTTTTTTCAGACACGTTCAATGGAACGCCAAGCATGACAAAAGTCTAACACAAAAATAAAAAATAGGTTCTTTCACGAATATATGTTGAAATCTCGACTTGAGTGTTGAAATCCCTGTATATATACGACGGAAGCTTGAAACATCTCATATATATAGTTTGTATGTTCACTCATATATATATAGGTTGAAATTATCAATTACTTTCTGGGTATCGATTTGATGTTGATAACACTGAAACAGCGTTTATTGATAGTTTTCTTGAGAGAATTCTTTCTATTATTGCACAAGCTCGTCGATACGGTGACCTGCAAGTGTCACGGCAAAAGTTTTAGAACATGGCTTCTCGAATCTTACGGCAAAAGTTTGTTGACAGCACCTCGTGAACTACAAGACAAAGGTTGGCGAACATCACTCGCGGCAAAAGTTGTCGTGCTTGGCGTTCCATAAAACAAGTCCAAAAAAAAATTTTGATTTGCACAAAATGCGACCATGGCGTTCCATAACGTTCATTTTAAGATACATACTTTTAGATCAGAAAACAAAAAAAAAGAAAGTTTATGGGCACTTTAATTTTTTACTTTTTAGATTAAAACTGCTATATCTATGAACTCAAAAATTGAATAACTAAAGAAAATTTCCACGACTAAGGAAGCTTTTTAATCAAAGATTGAAAAGAAAACTTTGACCGAGCAGGCCGGGGACCGGTAATCTCTGACATAGCAGCAGTTAGTTGTGTGGATTTTGTTTAGAAAATTTCATTTCTATCAAAAAAGATAAAATTTTTATTTCAACCTCAAGCAATTTCGAAGGATTAACTCATTAACTGAAGATATAACAATGTGACTATTAATTTTGTAGCCAGCATCCAATTTTGGAGATAAAAAAGATTGTTTCTGCCTCATGCTACGTCACAACTGCACGCTTCAAGCCAGGAACAGCAAGAAAAAGTTTTATTTTAGAAAAATACTATTATTAAAGGGTTCTACTTTCCACCTGGAAATTAATAAATAAGTTTTATAGGGACTAGCAACTCTGTACACATCTTTGAATATCAACTTACCCAGAGACCGGGACACGGCCAGGAATGGTACCGACTCTGTCTTTGTGCTTCTTCTCATTGGACCCTGGTGGCTGTAACACACGGGTCGTTTCCAGGCCACACGCGAGATGCCATTCCTCTGCAGCACTTTGCCACCCGAGGCTTCAATACGAAGTCTTTCCGAAGGCTCCTCGGGTTTGTGGTCGTGTGTTAAAGCAACGCTTTCGACTTTATCCGAATGTTTCGAGGGACTGGTGCCTAGAGCGACGCCAGAGTCACCGACATGCGCAATATAAAGCTTTTTCCCACGTACTATTACGATGGACACAGTCGTTCCAGAGGTACTGGGGAGGCCATGGCGTGTTTTGGGCCACGTGTCTGTAAGACATAAACAAGATTACCGTATTACATGGAGAAGAAAATATCATTCAAATTCATAAGCACTAGCATAGACTTTTCAACATGTCACAAAAAAATTATCATTTCACTGCGAGCTCCTGTCTAGAAGTAACTAACATTAACACAAGACAATTTAAAATCTGCAACATAACAGCAGGTGCCAATTTTACTTAACAGTACATTTTATAGTTCAACAGTGAGTGAGAGGGACCTGGCACTAGCACAGTAAGAACGTACATTCAGTTGGTACACAAAGCATTTCTCAGAAATACTCTGAATGACTTTTATGCCTTTTCTGGAGTATATTTCACAGTTAGCTGCAGAAATTAATTAATAACAAATTTCATACCAACCGATAGAAAATTAAACCACACCCCCCCCCCCCCTCTTCTCTAGAAGGGCAAAAGGAGGGGGAAGTCATCAGAGCCCAGTTGTACGAAGCCTGGATAAGCTTTCTGTTGTATAAAAACTAATGGTTGTCACTAATAAATCAACGATTGTTTGACTCTTTGTTGATTTCTCTATTAGTCTTGTTGTTAAGTTAGTGGAAGATTCCTAAAGTAAGGGTTTAAATGGTGTAAAATAACTTTCATAATGGTTTTACTGCATAGAAATAGAAAGCACTCATCTGGCGAATAGCTTATTCAGGCTTTGTGCAACTGGACCCAGAAGGAGAGGAGTTATACAATTTCGGACTATAGTCCTTCATCTGATTCAAGTCTTCTCTACATCTGTACTTTACTAACTCAAGGACCTGCAAAGCTTATAATGTTTACCAAACTCTTTCTGTAGAATTGCTGATGCAGCAATTATGCAAGTAGTACCACTTCTGCATGAAGCAACAGTTAACTCACAACCAATTTGATATCTTTTTTTTCTGAAGGGGGTGGGGAATTTGTCAAATTATGTTCTCTACCCAAGTACCCTGGGGGAAAATGTGGGGACTTTGTCACTTCTTGATCTTCAAGGTTTAATCAGCGCACAGTCTAAGAAATAGAAGAATGACCCTCCTGTAATACCCTGGGGGATTTGGCACCATTTTCTTTGTTATGGACATAATATATGGCCCCAAGGGGTAGGGCTTTGGAGCATATTGGGCAGCACCTGTTTACCATGTCCGGCCCACCTAGTCCTGGGGGGATAGGGTTGGAGTTTCGTTTGACTGATACATTAATTACAAGAGCATGCTACAACTGTGTTGTAGAGTCGACTATTAAAAAGACTGATCAAAACTGAATAAAAGACTTTTGACAACGATTTGGAAAATGAATTAAGAGCCTATAGTTACTGACATTGCTTGATCATTGGTTTTTGTAGCAGCTTTTTTTATTTTAAGCTGATCATGATCTTTTGTCTCTGATCAAACATCGATCAGCTAGTCTGATAATACATAGTTTTTGCTCTGGTTTTCAACCTAACTTTTTAGTATTTTCATTAATAAAAAGATTGTTGGTGACCTGGTATGGAAAAGCTTTATAAAAACTGGGATAATGTAGCTTTGTTTCCTTCTTAACCTACAGAACCAATTCAGTTAATAGTAGTTAAACCATTTGCATTAGACCTGCCTCCCTTAGTTCCAACTTCTAATGCGGTTATTATATGTAGTGGCAATATTATTATTATTATTATTGTTGTTATTATTATTATTATTATTATTATTATTATTATTTTGTTTTTGTTGTAATTAATAGGTCAGGAAAAATGGAAGAGTTTTGGAAGCCGACAGACAACAATAAAACATTAAAAATTTACTTGAAAGTTTGAATCAAGAATAAAATATCGGCTCTAGTTTTTTAGAAGTTTCCCATATAAATATCAATATTAAAATAGGATCCAATGGACGGATTATTGTGATGGCTTTTATGGCGCCAGCTGTCAGCGTGTAATTAGAGCTGGGTGACATTTCGTATGTCGACGTGGATTCGGCCCTTCGGACGTAACACAACACCAACTACATCCGTGCGTATCTACATTGGAGGGGGGCTTGCCAAACAAGGCTTGCCTTTTCTCTGCTCGTGAAAACATTTTGTTAAAGATAAAGACATATTTTGATATCTTTCCGGTTTTGTGAACGATTTTACTCCATTCTCTCGTTTATTTAGCAGGGTCAAAGAGGTTGTTCGAACAATTCCCGTTCTTTTATCTCTGCAAGATCGCTTCATTAAGACGACAAAAACATAAATTATCTGTTTGCCAAACCGTGACTTGATTGACAGGTGATTTCGTGCGACAAAAAATAAATTGAGCGCCATCGAGGAGACAAATATACCAACGAAAAATTCGTGTATCTGCTGTCGTGAGGGCATAGAAACAGCTTACCATCCCATAACAATTTTCTCTACAATACCAGCTGAATCATGTGATCGCAATAACTTTAAAGACGGCTATTGACTTGCCTCGTGTAAAAATCTGCCACACGACTCGCGAAACGCTCTAAATACAGTTTGTCAGTTAGTAGGAGTGATTGTTTTGTCTCATTCAAATGTTGCTATTTCGTAGTTATTTCTTTTCTACCCGCGAAGAGTTGAACATTGTAGTTTGGTCATTTTTAGCTCTTGATATTCAAATAAGGACATTGTTCCTCGACTGATTTATTCCTGTCTTCTCTGTGGTAATGTTCAATTTAGTTTGGTTTTTCTCTGACTTTGTCTAAGTCATGTTTTTTTATTTTCTAGCCACGAGCTTAACAAAGCTAGCTATCAATTTTTGATTTTACTGACTTGCCACTGGGGCTTCATTTCCCTGTAAATCATTGTACAAAGGCCACCAGATTCAAACAGTGAAAGCTATATAGATTAATTCTGTGAATAAATATATATTAGAGCGGGAAAATGAACTAACCTAACTGTTTCCACATAGCTCGGTGAGTCGCCATAAAACCTTCCTTGATCGCTTTTATAACATTAGTAGAGTCACTCGAATAAAATCCTTTCTGCCTCTTTATGGTATCCCAGAGGTTCTCTTTCGCAAAAATTGCTGCCTGTTTTCCCCCATGGCCATCAAACACACCAAAAAATGCTTGACCGTCGTGTTCGCGATCAAACACAACCGATGTAAAGTCTTCCATGTCCTTTCTCCCACCCTGATTCGCTTCTCCCGATACTCGAACCAAGAACCTCGAATTACTCGAGGATTTCTTCGATCGACGACTCATAGGTGCTTTAGTTTCCGCCACGATGGAAGGGATATATTATCTACAGCGTTTTCTCTTTCACCCTTATGTATATTTCATAAACACAACAAGTCACTTGAATGGGTTTTGTGGTGATTGTTTTAACGCCGACTGCAAATATCAGCCAATCATCGCCTTCATCACGAAGAACAATCAGATCAACTTCCAGTCCAGCCAATTGCATCAACCGAATATGGAAACAATTGAATCACGCAGCGAGTGTAAGCTGTATAGCTCTTTGCCCAAACTTGCCCAGGATGACTAGACACGCGCAAAAACATTATGACGTTTTGGAAAGAAAGCGTGACGCTTGTCACATGAGCCGAGTCGTAGAGCCACTGAGCTAGCCGGGCAAGTTCGGGCAAATAACGATATACAAACCATTTTAGAATTAGCACGAAAACCTCAGCTTATAGATTAATTTACTGCCACTAACTTCATGAAAACGTTTTTAAAAAATTAAGTTTTAAATTCATGAAAATCTAAAAACGTCAATTTTGTTCATTTTGTGTTCATTTGTACGAAACATAGTTCTATGGTAAACTCTCTTAAACATATTATCTCGATTATCCTCCATTAATATCGAAAGAAAAGTTTCCTCCGATGAAGCACGTCCACCTTCACAATTGAAAACTTTTTAATTTTAAAATTTTCACAACCACGAATTCGAAATGCTGCATTAGCTTAAGTACTAAAATCTTTTTTGTACGTGTTGCAAGCAAGCATATATTAAATAGATTGGTATTTTTTGCTGTGATTTAGTGTATGAAAAGTTTTGTGTACGTCTTCAATTTGGTAAGAACCTGTCCGGGCAAGAGCTTTGTGGAATTTTTGATTAGCTTGCAAGAATTGTTGAATTCTGTTTTGTCTTTTTGAATACAGCTTAACCCCCCTTTTTCGAATTGCCAAGATACTTCGAAATATCTGGGTTTTGATTTATAGGGGCTAAAATAACATATATGAAGCAAATTCGTTTATGCATTTTTCAGTAAACTATTTTTTAAATTAATTTTTAAAAATGTATTTCGGTCCAGTTTCACTCCAACTGTGCTGGTGGCCAACAACACGGGAATCTGGTAACGAGAGAAGTTAGCCTACTGCATTTGTCACCGATCCACCCCTTGTCCATTCTAGCTAGTATATATTTTATTGAGTTGAGTATAAACACTCACAAGTAAATTCACAATGCTACATCAAGTCGGCAGGAGTGTTCGCAGAGCGAGTCGATCGCCTTTAGCAGGTACGAAGTTTAACGAAAGCGGGACATTTTGTTCCCTGAAGTTTCGAGGTTTTTAAAATGGAAACTCGCCCCTCTTGTTTTCGGTATCATAAATATACTAAACAACCCGAACTTAGTCCAGATTCCGCACATACTGACGGTTCATGCAGTTGTAACTGTGGTGTGTGGTTTGAACAGGTTAGAAAAGGGAGTTCGTAATGCTGAGATAATTAGATGCGCTTGAGAGTTGCCACGTGAACAATGGACGCACACTTCTCGGTAGGCGGGTTTCAAATCATTCGACTAAACCTTTTCGCGGTTTTTGTCAATATTTTGTCTAGATCAATAAGCTAAACTTTATCGTTACTGGTTTAAAGAATGCTTTATAACTGGTATATCTACCGAGTTTGGGATTGGGATGACGTGTTTGGATGGTGAAGATATATAATTCATACGAAGTCACTGGTTCAGTCATTGAATCAACAGAGAAATTAAAAGTATGTTTAGGACTAGTTCATGCCCTCTGGCTCTAACGTACAATATTTGTAAAATCTGGCGATTTACCCAGCTGTGTATTCACGAGGTTTCGGCCTATCACCATCAAAAATGGTAGGTGTCGCAATTTGTAAGAGCTCTATCCACCGGTATTAGTTGATTTTCGTTACATCAACTGTATTTATCAAGTTACGTTTGCGTGACAGTTAAAGGGTGAAAGGGTCTATTCAAGCTAAACAGGGTTAGAATAAAAGGTTTGCGATTAACAGATAGATTTAAGAAGAATCGAGTGCTGTTTTTTGAGCAAGTATGACTAGTGAAAGATTAAAAAGGGCATCAATTAATAATAATAATAATAATGATAATAATAATAATAATAATAATAACAATAATAATATCTAGCGAGCTAATCGCCCTTACTTGCAATCATGGACTGAATTGCGAAGGATGCAGCTCAATGAGGTCGGACCGAAAGCATGTTAAGGTGCACATTGCTGCCGCTATACGGCCCATGCATGACCTCGGAGCACAGCTCCACAGCCAGATAGAATTAGCTGGGTGTCGATTTTGTTGAGGGAGGAAAACTCGAGAGCCCGGAGAAAAACCCTCGGAGTCAGATTGAGATTAACAAATCTCAGCCCACATGTGGAGACCAGGACTTGGCCCTGGGTCCACAGTGATGGGAGGCACGGGCGCTAACCGCTCGGCCATCCTGACTCCATGGTATTTATTTCATTTTAGGGTGCTTGATAATGTTAGAAGGTGTTAGAGGGGATGGGGTCAAATTAAGTGAACCTATCATTTGTGAGGATAATGCATATGAGATACAGTTTTTTGCAAGTGAAAAAGAGAATAAAAGTCCATAAGTCAATAATAACGAGACCATCTATTCATGTATGTGTTATTTTGTTAGACTTTGAAAGCACTCCTTAGTTTTAAATGAAGAATTTTTATCTTGTTCTTTCTTCCAAATTAATGCATATAAATGGCAGTGAATAAGCATGTAGGGCATGGAAGAAAGGAGCTTACTAAAAGATTTTCTTGAATGAATTTATTTATATTTGTTTTTGACCCTAGAGCAAGTAAAAAAAGCATTGAAGTTGATTTTGAATTTTTCCAGATGGCACTCTAACCCATTCAGTGTCAAATACAATCAGTTGTATTGGTTAATTTTTACAACTAGGGCTCCAACTTTTGATATAACAAATTTAGGAGAATTTTGTTTTTCATCTTTAGTGGTTCAAATTTTTTGATTAATTTTCATTTTCTTCTTACAAAATGGCCAATTTTGAATATCTTAAGAGAAGTTAGATGTTGATAAACTGGCCAGAGCTGAAAGGGTTGTAGAGTAGTCTTTGTCCTTTGTATTACTTTTTTAACGATGTAGTAAAGATTAGTTTATTTATTTATTTATTTAGCATCACTACTCTTGGATAGTCAGAGAACCCAGCAGGTTTTACAACCCGATTATTGGACTCCAAGGGCTTACAGTTTAAAGTCCTTATCCAAGAAGGTGGGAAGGTCTAGCCGTTTGCAGATGTTAGAGCAAAGGCAGCACCTTCTCCTCTGTTATTAATTTTTAAGACCTTGAGTTAAAGTCTGGCACCAGGAATCGAACCTGGGCCTCCCGCACGACAGACTGGTGCCTTACCGACTGGGCTAACCAGGCGATGGCTAATTGTCATTGATAGAGATAAAAAGTTGATTTAACAAGGAGACTCTATGCTGCATCAAAAATGATCAAAGATCAAAATGCTTCTTAATGGTTTTATGAATATTTAAAGTATGATATTAGAGACTGTTGGTTTACAATCCACCTTTCTCTTTGCTCTTCTCTTTTGCTTCACTTTGCCATCTAATGTTAAATGAAATCCATTTGCCTGGTCATTGGTGCACTTTCAACATTAATAACTGAAATATTTTAAACTTTGATTTATGCAGGAATTGTGTCAGCCAGATTAAATTCTTCTGAAGCCACAAGCAAACAGAAGGTAATTTTTTATTGTCAGTTACTACTAAAGTTTAAAAGTTTTACTTTAATGAAGTTTTTCAGAACCCAGATTTGATTGTATTTTTTGTTGTTGCAGAAAACAACTCAGTTAAAAGCCATGTTAGAATCCTCAGAACTTGAGTTTATAATGGAAGCCCACAATGGTCTTAGTGCCAAGATTGTTCAAGAAGCAGGTAGGTTCTGAGAGACTTTCTTACTTTTTCTCCTACTCACTACTACCCCCAAAAGAAGTTATATGTTATCCACCAACCTTGCCTCGCAGGAGAGTATTTTAAGCAGTTGGTTCAGAGACAATTTTATACTTTGTTCTCAGACTCATGAACAAAGTTTTTCAAGCTTTCTGTCTTGTTTACTTCATTTTTAGTTTATTTTTTAGAATTACATTTTAAAGTCCTGTATATAGAATGCACTAAGAATTAACCTATAGGATATATGCTTTCAAGTTGTTGTTACTAAGGATTTTATGAGCAGCATCCTGTACAAGATTATATGAAATTATGCGATTCCTTAGAAATTAAATACCCAGCGTTTCTTTTTTTGCCACCCCAAATAGTCCCCTTCTCAGATACACTGATTAACAAGCTCCAGATTGACCTACAGCTACACATCCACCTGTAATCAAAATACTTGTTTTTGTTTCAAGGTTTCAAAGGTATCTGGGGTAGTGGGCTGTCTGTGTCAGCTCAACTGGGTGTCCGAGACAGTAATGAAGCATCATGGACACAGGTTACAGATGTGTTAGAATTCATGAGTGATGCGACAGATGTTCCCATTCTTCTTGACGCTGATACAGGATATGGTAACTTCAACAATGCAAGAAGATTAGTTTCAAAACTAGAAAAAATTGGAGTCGCAGGAGCTTGCATGGAAGATAAACTGTTTCCTAAGACAAACTCTTTGTTAGATGGCCGGGCACAGCCATTGGCAGATATTGAGGAATTCTCACTGAAAATCAAGGCTTGTAAAGGTAGAAAATATCTAAGTTATTTAAAAGGAAAAATAACAGGAATGAAGTTGTTTCTTCACAGGACTATAGCTCAGGTTCAAGTATTGGGGGGAAGTGGGGCACAGTTTCAAAAACATTACAAACTATTTGGGGGGAGAGGGGGGGTGCCTGACCACATTCTTCCTCTTACACTCTTATACCCCTCCTGCAACATCCCTGCTTTATTTACGGTTTTTTTGTATTGGTAGTTACCCTTGTTATGTACGTAAAGAACATGGTTGATTCTCAAAGGAGCTGTACATAAGATTTTTGAGAGTCAAAGAGGAATTAACTGCAAGTGATGTTCGAAACCTTGAAGACTTATTTGGTTACAGATCGATAATGGTAACCAATTTTAGTTTCAAGCTAAACGAACTAGTTAGCAGTTTCTAAATCTTGGACAAACTTTATTGTTGTACTTGCTAGTTGTGTGTGGCATAGAAACTTGTTGGAACTATTGCTGGTGGGCTTTAGATGCCAAAGCATTCCCAGCAGCTGTAACCTAGTTAAGGATAAGTCAGAAACTGATACTCACCAAGTCCTTAAAAATGGCCTTGAATCTGTAAAATAAATTCTTTGTTACTTGGTCTGGTCCAGCATCAACCCCTTCAATTAGTTTCAGTGATGATGGTTGTTGTAGATTTTAAACCCTTCCTTCTCCTTCTAGATTCCCAAACAGATCACGACTTCTGTATAGCGGCACGAGTTGAGGCCTTCATCGCTGGCTGGGGACTTGACGAGGCACTCAAACGTGCAGAGGCATATCGCAATGCAGGTGCTGATGCAATTCTTATGCACAGTAAAAAGTCAGACCCTTCAGATATTGAGGCTTTCATGAAGGCTTGGAAAAACCAGGTAAAGTTGAAACATACTACGACTATGAAAGAATACAAAATGATAAGTATACAGGGAATGGTCAGGTTTAGGTGTCCAACATTAATTAAAGTTTCTGTCACCTGAAACTCTTGTAGCTGTTGTGTTTTACCTCATGTCGTTTTAAAAAATGTTGGTTTCCATTTTCATCATCAATTCAAAGCTTGTAACAACATTTTAGCCAGTTTGCTATCTAACGATGTAACTGTCTGATGGGAGATTCTGTCAATAGATTGATGCAACAGATTTGCCAACTTCTGTATCACTTGACGTATTTTGTTAGCCTTTCTCATGGCTGTAAGGGTGATGTACACAATGCATGGCTATGAAGCTACTTCGACCAGATGGTCGTGACTGCAAGTGCAACATCTTCCAATGTAGTCTCTATTGCAGCTGTGATGGTTCTGTTTTGAAGGCCTTGATGGCTACAAAGGAGACTGTGTGTAATGGGGCTAGTAGTAGAGTTTAAACCATGTTTATCTTATTCCAGGGCCCAGTGATTATTGTCCCCACCAAGTACTACACTGTTCCAACTGACCACTTCCGTGACATGGGCGTGTCCCTTGTGATCTGGGCCAATCACAACCTTAGATCGTGTGTCACAGCTATGCAGCAAACAACTCAACAAATATTCAAGGACCAGTCTCTCATCAACGTCGAGAAAAACGTGAGTCAGTTTGCGCAGTGTTTTTATCACTTGCATTACATAATTTAGTTATAAACGTATTTTCCTCCTCTCATCTGTCTGTTTTACGTTTGTAACTTGTCTTGAACTCGTACATTTTGGCGTCAGTAGTGCACATTTCATGCGATTGTCAGTGTCAGTATTGTGTTGTCTCCTGTAGTTCACGTCAAATCGGTCGATTTTTCTTTTGTTTTTGGTCGTCGACGGAACGTCCTATGTGAGTATACGTGTTAGCTATAATAGTAATAATAACAATAACAATAATAATAATAATAATAATAATAATATGATAATAACAAAACTGCATTTTCATAAAAACTAGAAAAATACTTATCAGTAATAGCTAAAACTAGTAAAATATGTTATTCATTAAAAACAAATTTCAGTTTGGATTTAAATAGCTCAGTTATTGGACAGGTACGGATTTCAGCAGGCAGGCTGTTCCAGAGAGTAGTACTTATTGGTGCAGCACATATAAATGCGCGGTCAGCAAGAGTTTTTTGGATTTAAAGCGAGCTGTTATAGTCCTAGATACACCACGTTGTAAGGGTTTTAGTTAGGTTGCCTTACAACTCTTTGTCCTGTTTCTTTCAGATTGCAACCGTGAAAGAAGTTTTTAGACTGCAAAATGACCAAGAGCTGGTGGAGGCTGAAAAGAAATATCTGCCTCAACAGTAGACGCTTTTGATAGCGATATAGTTAGTGATATTTTAGTGGGCTGAGTAAAGGAACGCATCTAGCTTGATGGCGGTTGTACCAACACTGAAAAAATAAACTTAAAGTGAAAAACTTGAAGAGTAGATATAATGCCCTGTTGCGTGCGTAAAGATGATCTGTCGATTGATTTTTGAAAATACTCTAAACGATTCAGACTTTTTAGGATGATTTTAAGGCGACAGTCGCCCCTAGTGAAACGCTTACTCCTAAAGTCTTTGCCAGTTTCATCAAAGTAACTCATGGCGACGAAAATATTTTATTAATGTGGAGTTACTCCGAGATTAATCGATTTTCCACAAATGAAAGCTTTTCTTTTTTTTATTTTTTGTTGACGTTGTTCATATTGGAAGGAGCTTGCATATGATGCCTCTTCCCAAATCTTTTTGATTTCCCGAGTTACTTCGGAAATAAACACCTACACAGTTTTTCATGAATCTTCACCTAAGAATGCTTGCCAGGTTATAAAACGTGCGCAAAGATTGCCTGTTTTACTGATTGAAACCGTATCAACCGTTCATGGTATTGGTATGATTTAGTAGACATTTAATGCCAATAAAACTTCATTAACTGAAACAATTAAAAAGCAATGTGGTGTTAGTATTTTCTCAAGCGTTTGCGGTACAAAACCGTTTCAAAGAAACGATTTTATAGATGGTCCGTATGGCAAAAACTTTAGAAAACTGTTAACGGCTGAACTGGCCGTATAATTGTAATATCTCGATTATCCAACAAATAAAGTGTAGAGTCTAAAGAGCAGTGAGACTTCCTGCTTCAGTCTGTAGGTAACAGGCTGGTGTCTCCCTTAACTCACTAGGAGTGGAAAATGCCTTTGTTATCACTCTAGAAATCTAGTGATGCAAGAGATTAGGAGTAAGGCTCAGTGGTGTAGCTCTACTTCAGAAAGCTCATTTTTAAGCTCCGCCTACTTCAGTAACGTCAAACAAAATAAATATTCTCAGCTGTCGAGTGAAGCTGAATCTTTTTCTGTTCATTCAACCTTAAGTGTGCCGTCAACGATGGATTCCTAAATTAATTCTCACACCGAATGTCCTTAATATCTTTTTAGTTAGTTTGGGAGTATTTTTGTAGTTTATCTTCCAAAGGTTTCTGGTAAAGTTCAAATTTCATATTCTAAGTACTGATCAACTTATTTTCTATTCTTACTAGTACTGTAGGGGGGGTTTAGATAAGGACAAATGATGGATAAGCGTTACTTGGCGGCAACAATTCGGCAGTAAATGAACTGGTCAAAGCTAATTGAAATGTGCACATCAGAAATGAAACTTGCCGGTCGTTGCCATCTGCCTGTTTCGTAAGGATCCTAGATATCTTTAAACGAGCAACGTGTTCATCTAGCTCGCTTTTGTGTAAAAAGAACCTCGAAGGAAGTCGCCTGTTTATGGCCAAGGACTATACATCCTGCTTTTGGACACCATTTGACGAAGTGTTTAAGTTTTGGACGCCAAAACTAGTTTACAAATTAAGCTTGAGGTGTAAGCTTTTTTCACCTTTACAACATAGTCTGCCGCCCTACCACCTCCAATCCCCACCCTCCCCTCCCTTCTCCTCCTTGTTGATCAGGAGGTTATTTAGAGATGCGAGTTATAGTTTTATTGTATTTCTATATTGAGATATCTGAGTTTATATCTCGTCGAAAATCGATAATATTTTGCCCTTCACCGTTATCAGTTAAGCTCGTTTCTTTTTTAATAATTTAAAAAAAAAAAAATTTCTTAAGGATATATATATATATATAGTATTCGATCTTAGCGAGTTTCATAACCGAGAAAATGTTGTAAACGCCGTACAAGAACACTGATGAAGGTCGAGTAACCGAAATATTTGTTTTAAAAGTAATAAAGGGATTCAAGGAGTTGCAAGCCTGCGTCCACATTTTATACAAATATCGATTTTTATGACGGGACAAGCAAGCTCGTATCTTCTAAGATCCTCCTTGTCTGACGCTTTGTGGGAAAGCCAGCAATTTTACACCCAAGCCTTCATTTTTCGAGCTTCGAGCTCGTTCACGAAAAAAGATCAAGAACTGTATTATACGAACTGTGCCAGCCGAGAAGAGCTCTAAAGAATCGAATGAACAGCAAATTATCCATAGAAACAATAGGCGTTTTTCAAAGAACTTTAAACTGAAGAAATTACAAGCCAAACGTAAGTCTAAAGTAGCATTAAATCTAGTTGATATTAATGGAGAGGAATTTCATCCCATCAATATTTCTTCTAAGGTTTTAACGGAAGCTCAAGCATCAGTTTTGAGTAAAGGGCCCTCATTTTGCCCCACCCCAAGAGATATTAATTGGCTGCAGTTAAGGGAGGATTGGGAAAAGT
>JAOBAT010089216.1:0-14988 GCA_026413305.1 Hydrozoanthus tunicans
ATGACATGGCCTCCTAATGGGCTCATGACATTGCACCCTAATGGGCTAACAACATGGCATCCTAATGGGCTTATGACATATCATCCCAATGGGATCATGACATGGCCTCCTAATGGGCTCATGACATGGCACCCTAATGGGCTCATGACATGGCATCCTAATGGCTAATGAGATGGCATCCTAATTGGCTCATAACATGGTATCTTAATGGGCTCATGACACATATCCACATGGGTTCATGATATGGCATCCTACTGGGCATATGACATGGCATCCTAATGGGCCCATGATTTGGAATCCTAATGGGCTCATGACATGGCATCTTTATGGGCTCATGAGATGGCATCCTAATGGGCTCATGAGATGGCATCCTAATGGGCCATGATGTGGCATCCTAACAATGTTATGAAGTAGCCAACACATTCTCTTGGGACATCCAAATATTCTAAGGTGCCACATTTAATTTTTTCAGAAAACTTCAAAATATGGAGGGCAACAGTGTTACAAATTGGGGTGGTTGAGCTTTAAACAAAAATTTTAAATTATAAGTTAGACTATAAACACTTACTCATCGTTATTTTACACAGGATGAGGCTTAACTAGGCATTACTTCACCATGAGCTCGGAAAGTCATTAAACATTTTCCCATGCACGGTTACATTTTCTGAAACAAACCAAAGGTGAAACCGCTCTGCTATCTTGGTCAAATTAGTGGTGCAGCTTAACAGTGAACAACAACAACACACAATTCCTACATGGGTCATGAGATAGCCATAAAGCTTGCCCATCCTAAACAGGTTGTAATGCACCCTTATGACCTTGCTTCCTTAAGAGGTCACGGAGCAGCCATTCAGCCTTGGAACCCTAATGGGGTTGTTAAGTAGCGGTGCAGCTTGCCAGTCCTAACATGATTGGAAGTAACTATAATTCTATGGCCTTGGCATCCTAATTGTATTGGCTTGCCAATCCTATTGAACCCGAGCACGTGGAGTAGCCATATGGCTTGTTATCCTAAATGGGTAATGAAATCTATGGTCATTTTGAGCCTGTATACTAACCATGAGGTAACAATGTCCATAGATACTGTAAATGTAATAAGTAATTGGTGTAAACTGCAACAAATCTTAAAGTTTCTCACTATACCCGTTGATAAAAAAAAATTCAAATACATGCTTTATAATTGTTTCATTGTGCCATCGTTAATACTTCTAAAAAGTCCAAAATACTTTGGATCAAAAATTAATGATGAATCAGACCCGTCGGAAGCAAGAGAGGAGCTTTAGTCACCCAAAAAATATTTTCGTCATTCATAGTTTCTATGTTAGAATAATTTTGAACTTAACACTGACTGCGCTTCAACGCTGTGCTCGCAGCCCCCACAAATACCAATTTCGTTCCGACAGGCCTGTGAATGGTGTATGTACACTCAAATGTAAATGGTGAAAAAACTTCTTAGTGTTAATACATTGTTTACATTACAATTACTTACTTACCACACAACCTATGAGCTAGTTTGTAAGTTTAACCGGCGTTGTGCGAAACGGGATTGTCCGCGTACGACTGCACAGTGCACGTCAACTCAGTTATGTAAAGTTTTGAAAAATCCAGCCATTATTAAAACGAAAACACTTAAATACCTTGCCAAGTCTTGCCGAACCATCTGCTTTGTTTAACATGCTACATTTACAACAAATTGAACACATTAACTTTTTCCGAACACTATCTTCCTTGCGAAAAGTTTGCATCTTCCGCCAGTTTTTGAATTTGGTGCCTTGAGGCAATTAGTAGTTCGTGTATGCTTTGACAACCTTTGCGAAGTTTTCCGTCTTTGGGCCTACTGTGAGGAGATAAAACCAGTTATTGTTTTACAACACTAACTGGATTTAAAATGTAACTTAGATGGTTCAATGTCCGTTTAAGAGCAATTATTAATTGAATTTTACATCCAAAACGATTGTTTTTTCGAACCTTTCTATTTTGTCAGTTTTTTGCAAATCTTGCAAATCTTACACTACCCTCTCCCCGGTCAGTAAGCTTTTTGACTGTGTAGATTTCAAGATGGCGTCCTCAATGAGGGTCGTTCGATCTCTGGTATTCCAAACCCCTAAAAGATGTCTGCCGTGCATTCAGAGACTTCAGAAAGTAAGATCGCAATAACAAATCATACTAAGGTTTTTGTATTGTTTCATAATTTCCTCTGATTTGATTTTCAATCTCACAGTTTCATGGCAGTCCTTCACGTGTGTCCTCCGCGAGTACACCAACTCAACACCAATTTATTGACACTCCAAGATTTCCTGGAGCACCCAACTGTCGGTTCACAGAAAATTTTGAGTTCGCTGATCCAAAGACAGCTGAACCAATGTCTGTTTATCGGGTTATGGATCGACAAGGCAAAGTTATTGATGAATCTCACGACCCTCAGGTAATGTTTGAGAACATTTTTAGTCACACTGGAATTAGTGTCCACGTGTATACACTGAATTTTCTATCATTGTGTCTCGCACAATGGAGCGGGGCTTCGAAAAAAAGATAGAAATAGAAACTTCTTAAAATAGTTTTTTCGTTTTCTTAGGTTTTAAGGCGATGTAGTTCAGACCTTCAATTTTAATAAGAAATTAAGGCCGAGATTAAGAATTGTCCAGGACTTTGAACAAAGTCGAAGTCTTTCTTTCTTATCTCTTATTCTCAGTAATCAGAAAAATAGTAAACCTGTGCGAAAGCCATAGATTTCACAGACATTGGTTATTGACTGTTAGTCAATGTTAAGTAACTTTGAAAGGTCCAAAGATCAGTCGATTGGCAAGTTTACACAATATTTAAGTCACTTGTTAGGCAGCATGTACTGTGTAATTCTAATTACGGTGTGCGAATGATAAATAACGCTATATGCTTTTCCAAAGTAAATGTTGTCAGAGCTAGTTTCTAAAAGGAAGGAGAGCTATTTAGGTCTCTCGAAAAATGAAGTTAAATGGGCTATCGTGTTAGTTTCTCTGGCCACGAAATTTTTACAAATACTAATAGTGAAGCTGTTATATTAGATAAGTAGAACTTTTAATTGCTTGACTAATTTGTCGGTAGTGATTGTTGCAAAAACTTTTCTTCTCTGACATCGCTTGACGCGGTTCATTTAAACACATGGAAGGGTGTTTAGATTATCAGTTTTGTCCATTTTTGATTTATGGGTTGAAAATTGACAGATTGGTATCTGATTACTGTTATTCTACTCATGTCTGTCATGAGCTAATATGTTCATTACCAGTACCAGAAAAAGTTCTGCAAAGTACAGGAGAACGAAAAAAGTTAATTCAGTATTTATCCAGCTGGTAGTACAGATCTTATTCAGTTTCTCTTAAAAAAAATAAAATTTTGACTGTTTGGATTCTAAACACATCACCAGGGTTAATTACCATGACAAAAAAAGGTTTTGTTAAGAGTTAATCCTGGTTTAAAGTTTATCCCTTTCGAAAAACCTGCTCCTGAATGCTATTCAGCATAGAATTCCTTGAAACTGTGTCACTTTGTCTCCAGTTGGGTGAAGACACTATTGTCAAGATGTACAAGCAGATGACTCTTCTCAACACAATGGACCTCATTTTGTATGAGTCGCAAAGACAGGTTTGTTATTTCTTATGGTTTTATCGTATTATTGTTAAGTGTTAAAAATGCAGCAAAACAATGGTGGAAGTTTATTATTTTTATTAATGTTTTGTACTAGCCACAATTTAACTGATTGCATTTAAGCAGCCCAGAAAAATTCAGACTGTATGCTTCTCTTAGGCTTCTCTTTGGCAGAACCTTGCTTAATTAAGTTGTGAATGATAATTTTTTTATTGTAAAGATAAATTATTTATAACTATGGAACTTATTAACATGTATAAATTATTAAACCACTGTACACTCACTTCATTATAGACTATTAGTAATATTAGTACTTAAAACAAACTTGTAAATGACTACATTTCAGTCAAGATGATAAACTCTTTTAACTTCAAAGTAGTTATTGTCAGTGCTTACTTTGGAAATTATAGTAGCATGCTGTCTAATTCAAAACAGGGTAGAATATCATTTTACATGACAGCGTATGGAGAGGAGGCAACACATTTCGGGAGTGCAGCAGGAATTCAGCCAGAAGACTGGGTGATGGGGCAGTACAGGGAGGCCGGTGTGCTCATGTGGCGAGGTTACACACTGGATCAGTTCATGAATCAGTGCTATGCTAACCATCAAGATACAGGCAAAGGTCGACAAATGCCAGTTCACTATGGGTCAAAAGATCTTAACTTTGTGACAATTTCTTCCACCCTTGCAACTCAAATGCCCCAAGGTACAATTAATTACTCAAAGTATTTTTACCTGTTTATTAGTCCAAAAAGGAAGAAGTCGATTTGGTAAGCTATCTCAACTGGGATCCACGCTTTGCTCTTCATCTTTAGTATTTCACTGTAGCTTGATCAATTTCTATTTTCTTATCACCAAATATAGTATTATTTAATTCTATATTGGTTGTATAAGGAGAAGGTAAGTGTTGATGAGCTAAATGGGGCTTATTTAATAAATGGTTAAACAAACTTCAATCACTCTCCATGATGATGAAAAATAATGGTTGAAACAGTCTCAATGAAAAAGTTCTTTTAATCAAAACAAATCTGTGACCTCAATTTGTGTCAGGACTGTGTCAAGTTTACATGCACATATAATTTATGAGACAAGATTGTCAACCATACAGCATATATTTATAGCTACACCAATTTCAAAAAAGTAAATAGCTACACCAATTTTAAAAAAATTCAACATACATGTCAATGACAAATAAAGACTTAACATACACACAAGGGACAAGATTGTCAACCATAAAACGTTATAGCTACACCAATTTCAAATAATCAACATTACATACATGTTAATGATAAATAGAGACAGCCAGTAAAACAGCACTAAGGCCTCACAGATTAGAAAGGACTAAAGCCTGTACTGAACCCGTGAGTGTTAGTTGCCTGGACAGCTGTTTTGGTCTTGTTGGCAGCACTGGGTAGCTAACAAACAGGCTTGAATTCCCACAGAAAGTTACATTTATAAGTGTCTAGCAGTTGCGGAATCTGGCGCAGGTGGTGAAAAGTCAGCAGTCTTGTACAAACATGTTCATGATATTGATATAGAGACAGCCAGTTAAATGGTATTAAGGCCTCATGGGTCAGAAGGAACTAAACACAGGGGCCAAATTCGACTATTTTTATGGGAGGGGGGTGCTCAAGCAAGGTTCAAATTTTATACCCAAAAGAACCCTGCCTTAAAAGGGCAACCACGCAAAAAAAAACCTTTTTTGGCATGCCTAAGACAAACTTCCCTAAATCATTTAAGTCAAAATTATTTATGGTAAGCACTGCAAAGAGATCCCAGCCAAATTTGGCAACTCAAAACAATCCCTGCTTAATTCACAAACCCCCAAAAATCCCTTCAAGCAAAAATTTCATACCCAAAAGAATCCCACAGGCCCCCCATCATAGAAATAGTTGAGGTTGAGTTTGGCCCCTGGGGAACTAAGCCTGTACTAAACCCTAAAAATAGTTTGAGCCTGAGTGTTCGAAGCCATGGACAGCTGTTTCAGCCATGTTTGATTATGTTCATACAAAAACATATTTTTACCTCATTTGGAATTGCTTGCATTTCATCATGTTGAACTAAAATTATTTGTTCATGTTTTAGCATCTGGAGCAGCCTATGCATTGAAAAGAGCTGGGACTGGCAACTGTGTGATATGCTACTTTGGAGATGGTGCGGCCAGTGAGGGGGACGCCCATGCTGCACTTAACTTTGCCGCTACCCTGGATGCACCGGTTATCTTCTTCTGGTAAGAGAACCAGAAACTATCAAGTTAGCAGTGTTTGTTTGTTTGTTTATTTTCCTTTTCTATAAATACATATACATATACATCTAATATTAAGTAATGCAGGCGAGGAGTTTCCAGGAAACCTATAGGCTTGTATCGAAGGGAGCTCCTCTTATATATTAGTGTAGCCACCTGTAGGAGATTTCGACCAGCACCAGGATGTAACCCTCTGGGATGGTTTACGGTACTCTATACACTCTAATAAGCTCCTGGGCAGCTTTTTTATTTTTAAAGCTTCCAACAGTGAGCTTACAAAAGATAGGAGGCCAAGGGGAGCTTATTAGTCTGTTTGTGATAATCAGATTCCCTCAAACTCTGAAGTCCCACAGCTGCCCAGAAGCAGTTTTAAGAAAATATTATGTTTGTGTTTGAAAAAATTTTTCAGTTTACATTCTTAGTTGTTCGAAGAAGCATTGTAAGTGCATTACTAACTCTGTTTAGATTGTGATGATCTGCTAGCAATTCTTTTCATTGTAACACATGTTAAAATATTGCTTGCCATTCTTTCCTTTGCCACTTAGACTGTAAGACAAAAAGGCTCCTTACTTGGAAGGTCGTGTTGGTTATGGTTATTTTTGTTTCAACTTATTCGACCTAATTCATAAATATTTGTTTATGTGGCAGTCGTAACAATGGTTATGCAATCTCCACTCCTACATCCGAACAGTACAAAGGCGATGGCATTGGTAAGTAAAAAAAATGAAGTTAGACATAGAACATTATTTTTGATAAACGATCAAAATAATAAGTGAAATGGTAAACAATAATATATGTAAAGTTTCCAAATTTTGTAGAGTACACCATTTTTCTCTTGCAAGTTATTACACTTGGGGGCAAAAAGCCTCAAATTTTTTTAATCAATATTTCAAAATGTAGCTGAGCAATGCTAGTATGCCCCCACAAAGGACTGAAACAGGGAAATTTGCAACAGAAAAATGGTGTATTCCAATAGTAATGGCCACTTGAAAGTAATGTTAAACTTCTGCTCTCCACTTAAACCCCAAAAGTAACTTCCCCCGAAAGTGGCAGCATTTTAAAAAATTGCCCTCTTTCTCTGTATTGAAATTAATTAAGAGTCAAAGTTTACTGTATACCATTCAATGATGTTAGCGATTTCATATAGTAAAGTGTACTCAGATCAAGGTAGTCTGTTTTGTTTACTGTGTGTTTGTATAATATGTTACACTGCAGGAATAGGCCTAAAGTGTGACTAATTTAAAATTTTGTAATTTTCATGTCCTCTTTGTCTAAGACCTCTTCAAGTTACAAGTGTAGCGGCTACCTGAAAATATTGGGTACCCGAAAAAATTGGGTACCCTAATATAAAACTGTACACTTCCTTAGCAATTGTTTCTGTTGGCCATATTTTTTTAGCCACATTATTTTAAAATGGTCTCTATGGACCCTGAAGAATGATGAAGAATAAGAATAAACAAATGTTTAGATAATATTGGTACACTCTGTATAACAGTGAAAGGAAAAAGGAATAAGTTAAACAGAGCATTACTGAACTGCTGCTTCAAACTTTGGTACGAACCTTTTTTGATTATGGTTTTATATTATAGCTGCCAGAGGCCATGGATATGGAATGTTGACCGCTAGGGTTGATGGGAATGATGTTTTCGCTGTCTACAATGTCACAAAAGCCGCCAGGGAGATCTGTGTAACACAGAACAAACCTGTGCTTATTGAGGCCATGACTTACAGGTAACTGTTTTGTAGTTTGACTGATGGCGGATTGACCACAAAGCCTTTGGTTCAGAAAATGTGTTAGGGGGTGTAATTTGTTTGTTATGTAAAATTTTGTTTCTTTGACAATGTTTTAGTATACCAGCTGAATCCTGCATTAAGTGGCTTTTTTCAGGTTTGCTTTATTTCGCTTTTGTTTTTTATCAGAGTGTGTTCTTAGGAGTGATTCAATGGGAGTTGTAGGGTCTTAACAGTTTCGAGGATTTGTGGTTATGAACCAAACTTAACACTAGAGATGTCCTGCTCCCAACAGATGTGGCTTCATTGCTCAGTTGGTATGGCAGAGGTCTTGGGTTCGAACCCTGATAAATCCTTAATTTTTCAGGTTTCTCTATCGCAGCTATTTAATTTGTTCATTACTGCAAAGGTCGTATCATGACGTCATTGCATGAAATTATAATCCAGGTACAAATCATCATTAAGCTGATCTTGCCCAAATTCCAGACTGCTGCCTGCTTGATGATATAACTGGATTATCCTTTCATTGCATAATTCCATCAAACTATTGTAGTTTTTACGGTTGCTACTACTCTAATCTTGATACTGACACTGTTTCAGTGTTAAGAGGTTGCATTTGTTTAGAGATGTGATTCCAATCTTCTTTCTTTCCTTCCCCAGGATTGGCCATCATAGCACAAGTGATGACTCGTCGGTATATCGCGATCTTAAAGAAGTGAATTATTGGGACAAGGAGGGCCATCCCATATCTAGGCTTAGGTAACCAATGAAGATTAATCTGCCTAATTTATTACAGATGCAGTTTGATTTGGTGGTTGATAAATCATTTCTTGACTTTTCCCCCACTCGATTTATTAGATGGCGACTACTTTAGCCAATTTAGATAAAGGCCCGTGTAAGAACTAGACAACCTCCCATTGTTTTGCGGCATATATTTCACTTTTTTTCACTCCAGATGTTTAAATTTTCATACTGAGAATGTACATCAATCTCTGTATTCTTAGTATCCATAGTTTTAAAGTAAAAAGCAGTGAAACTCTACTTTAAAGTAACGTTTCTATTGTGCTGTAATAATTTAGCCAATCTTAACCAAGAGCGAAGAAAACCCTTTCAGTGTTCCCCACGTAGAATTTTCGTAAGCTTAAAAACAGAATGGTTTCAACAAGAAAGGCTTGAATGAGTGAAATGGCAAGAAATACAATTAGCTTTCTGCATTCCAATGCTGTTGACCTGCCTAGTTCTTTACTTGGATCTTTACTTAATGAAGCATCCTGGTATTTATCCTGGCGTATTGGTTTGCTTTTGTTGCCCTTGCATAAGCTATTATTTTTCCTTACTCTTTAGATTTTATATGGAAAACAAAGGATGGTGGGATGCTGAAAAGGAGGAAGACTGGAAACGAGAATCTCGTCGACAGGTCATGCAAGCATTCGCTCGTTCAGAAAATCTCGCCAAACCGCCAGTCAAAGAGCTCTTCACGGATGTGTATGACGACATGCCGGAAATTCTACAAAAGCAGTTTAAAGAGTGCATGGAGCACATTAAGAAATATCCCAACGAGTATCCAACAGAACTGTACAAACAGGACGATTAGTTTCACATTGGGAATGGGGGAAATGTTAAAGTCGTGCTGAATTCCTTTGCAAAGAATTAGATAAATTGTAACTTTTTTCGCACTGAAGAAAGATGGGGGTTTTGGGGTTGTGTCTAGAACTTTTAAAGTCGTAATGAATTCTCTCAAAGAAACTGATTGATGACGCATCCTCGCACTGAACACGGTTTCGCCTTAAAGATCGAGGTTTGGGCCTGTAATTGGAACTGTTAAAGTCGTAAACTATGACGTTTCTTCGCAGTGAACACGGGATCTCTGTGATGCATGGTGAACAATCATTTGCTACCTAAGCAAATTATACTTAAAGTGTATATATCGGAATCATGGAACTTGACCAGTTAGAAAGTGTCAACTCTTGGTTGCTGAGATATTAAGGTTTTACAAGTATGCAAATTACCAAAGTTGTGACGTCATAGTCGAGAATTCAGTGAGATAAATTTCAAAACAATAAATATTTCTTAAAATACCTGGGGACAGTTGTTCGAAAGCCGGTTAACTTTAAACCAGGATTAACTCTTAAGAAAACCTGTTGTCAAAGTAATAAATCCTGGGTAAGTTGTCTTTTGAACAACTGGGCCCAGATCAATGTTCCTGCACTAAGAATTGTTTTTAAATTTATAACATGACCACAAACATAAACAACAACAGTTGTTTTGTAATTCATCCCATTGGTTTCCCGACTGTGCCGTCACAACTTGGTAATTTGCATATTTAAAAAACCTTAACATCCCAGCAACCCCTGAAAAGAGTTATTTTAATGAAAAAAGAACATTTTTCTTCCTTTTCAAAAACCTTTCTAACAGTCAAGTTCGATGGTTTCGATATATACACTTTAAGCTAAATCAAGGTGCTGTTTCCTAATCCACAGAACATGGTTGTTCATCTCGATTTACGATGTTACAAAAACCTGGAAAGTCATTTGTATTTTATAAGAAATCTTTGTAACTGATCAATTCTGTTTTCTCTGGTTTCATAAAACTACGAGTGAAAGAAACAGAAAATATACCTAAATATTTTGTTGGTAAACTGGGTCACTCTGCTTCAACTGTTTTTGGGATCTACTCAATATAATTTTATTTATAACTTTAGAAGTCTGTAAGTTATATTTAATGGCCTGTCATAGCTTTAGACGTTTTGCTACTGTAGAAGGTCTTGACTCTAATTGAATTATTGCTGAGAACTATTCCTCAGATGATGACAGTACCACTGAAGGTACTCGAAGTCGAATTATTTAATGTTTACTTTCTAATTTCGGCGTTAAAGTTTAAGTTTCTTGATCAAGGGAAATTCTACTGTCGCAATTGTGTATTGCAATAATGGAATGATGAATGTAAGATTATAACTTTGGATTGGATTCTGGTTATAAATAATTCAGAAATACGTATTGTATGAAATAAAGTTTTCAGCTTTTATAAGAAGTGTATCAAAAATAGCTGCTTCAATTGGGAACGCTAGAGGAGAAGGAGAGGGGGGGGGGAAGGGAATGGGTACCTGTTTTACTTGTCAAAAGTACACTTCTCATTGAGTTGTACCTTGTCTTTCAAATGTTAAGTTAATAATTTGAGTCCTTAGCTCCAAGTTGGAACGAGGGCCATCGACAAAGGCTCTCCAGCGTCTCCTCTTGTTTCAGTCGTTCCAGTTCATCCCCATTGCGTTCATCTCCTCGATGCCTCTTCTCCAGACGTTCTTTGGGCGGCCCTTCCATCTCTTTCCTCGCGGGTTCCATCGCGGAGCTTGTCTGGTGATCTAACTTGTCGGTCGCCAGTGTGTGGCGTATCCAACACCACTTTCGCCTCCTAACTTGCCTGTCCAGTGGTTACTATTCCAATCTTCTCCATACCTCCTCATTGGTGCCTTTGTCTGTCCAACGGATCTTTAGAATTCTGCACAGGCAGTGATTTAGGTGTGTCTGCAGCTTCTTCCTGGTCTTTGCTGTCATCTCCATGTCTCTGCTCCACATAACAAGACGGATTTCACGATGGAGTAAAATATTCTTAACTTCACTGCTGTAGATGTCACAGAAGATCTCCAGTTCTTTTTTTAACGCATTGAAAGCCCCCCGTTAAAAGCTGTGACGTCTGCGTCCAGTCAACCGCGAGAAGGAACAAAATTGGTGACAGGAGGCAACCTTGTCTGATTCCAGATTTAACTATAAAGCTTTCCGACAGCAGTTCTTCATAAATAACTCGACAGGAGGTACCGTTGTAAGAGTTCTTAATGATCTTCTGTGAAATCCTGCAGTGTTTCAACAACTTACATACAAAGGTACAGTCCCAGCTGTCAAAGGCCTTCTGGTAGTCAACAAAGTTAATGCACAGCGTGGAGTTCCATTCTACAGATTTGCTCTATGATCCGTACATGTTCTACCTTGTCTGAAGCCTGCGTGGTGATCCCTTCAGCTTCTAGTCTGCTGCCACTTTAAGACATTCTAGCAATACTCTGTTGAACACTTTACTTGGGACACATAATAAGGTGATACTTCTATAGTTGTCACACTCTCCGAAGTTGCCATTCTTGGGTAGTTTGACAATAAGACCCTCCTTCCATTCCAATGGCATTTCCTCTTTCTCCCAGTTAGCTTTGAAAAGAACGTGCAATACCTCAGCGGTAGTAGAAAAATCTGTTTTCACCACCTCTGCTGGGGTGCTTTACCATTTTCAGCCTCTTGTTTGCAGTTTTGATCTCGGTTCTGGATGCTATTCTACAAGTCACTGCTGACAAGTGTTCCGCTTCTGGTATTTCAATTTCCTCTTTGGGTGGAGGTCTTATGAGGACCTCGCTGAAGAGTTCAACCAATCTTTTCAGCTACTCTTGTGTAAACGTCAGGGCGTTCTGTTCCTGTTTGCCCTTGATCGTTTGACTGGAGTAGCGAAACTACCCAGCTAGCCTTCGTGAGATAGAGGGTTCTCTCCCTTTGCTGCCTCCTCGGTTTGATTTGCCAAATTCTCAATGTGAGACCTTGTGTCTTTTCTTATACTCCTTCTCACCGCCAGATGGGCTGCGATATACTCCTGGCCCTGAATTGTTTCAGCCTGTGTTCTACAATTGTTCAGGTGTTTTTTTGCCTCCATTCTCTATTGTACCTTACCCTCCACTGATACCCATTTTTTGTGCCTCTTCTTTTTTTCCCCAATGTGTCTTCGCAAGTAAGCGTCCACGCGTTCTTCAGATGTTGCCTCTACGTTTCAACCATTCCACATTCATCTTCGATGCCCTCCTGGGCCTGGAAACGGTTCTTTAATTTGATCTGGAATGCTTCTGCTATCGATGGCTCCTTTAGGTGTTCGACGACGTTCTACTTGGTTCTAGTATCTCTCTGAACATAGCACCTTTTCAGCTTCAGCTTCACTGCCGCTAACAGCAGATGGTGGTCGCTGCCAGCATCCGCTCCTCTCTTGTCCCTTACATCATTGAGTGATCTTCTAAATTTGCAAGCGACACAAAAGTGGTCTATCTGGTTCTCTGTGGTGTTATCTGGGGACCGTAAAGTCGCTTTGTGATGCCTCTTGTGTGGAGAGATGCTTCCATCTATGATGGTCCATTGTTAGCGCACAAATTTGCAAATAACTCGCCATCTCCTCGATTCCATGTCTTCCTTTACCGATTCATATCCTTCGCTGTCTGAGCCTATCTTGGCATTTAGATTTCCCACGACGATTGTCCTGTCCTTTTCGCCTTGATTTGAGAGAAGACTTTGTAGCATGTTGTAGAATTTTTCCTTAGCTGCCTCGTTCGCATCGTTTGTGTGTGGTCTTTAAACGTGCAGTAATCAGTCTGGAACTAATCGGTTTCCTGTCGAGAAACGACTTCTGGGCTTGTTTGGAGATCATAAGTGGCACTCCTTTAGTATGTGGTGCATTGTGGTCTACATGACCTGAGTACAGTAGCGTTCCATCCGTGTCGACCTAAA
Organism: Hydrozoanthus tunicans; assembly: GCA_026413305.1. Classification (NCBI taxonomy): domain Eukaryota; kingdom Metazoa; phylum Cnidaria; class Anthozoa; order Zoantharia; family Hydrozoanthidae; genus Hydrozoanthus; species Hydrozoanthus tunicans. The sequence continues at coordinate 13,120 of JAOBAT010089216.1, forward strand.
ACTTATCGGACGGCGCCCATCGTTACTCACTAATAAGTCCATGGACTTCTAAGTTGTATCGCCTAATTTCTGCTGCTGTGATTGATGCTTCCCCTGTTTGATATATAAATCTAACATTCCACGTACCAATCCTTGTTCTTTAGCGTGAGAAGGCTGATTGGCCGCTGAGTGTCCTTTCGGCTTTTCCCCTGCCGCGTCATTGTTTTTGAAGGGTTTTTTCTTACCGACACGTTAAAAGAAGTATTTGTCAATGATTCTGCAATCTTTGTTATCCGTTTGACAGGTGCTTGGCCCACCAGGCTTAACCAGAGCCCCGTTTACCAGCATTACCCGTTTCCACCTCCCACAACAAGGACGTAGTTGGATTTTTGGGAAGTCCTTTTTCAATTTTGTTTGAACATAATTTACGTTTTTAAAGTGCATCTTTAAAATTGTTCTTCCTGACCTTCTTCTTTACACACTGTTACAAGCTGCCATTCTTATCCAGCTTCGCATTCCAATTCTTTGTCTTCCTGATGCTTACTTTCCCGGGGGGGGGGGTGCAATTCAAGGTATAGTTCATTGATTAAAACTATAACAATGTGACTAGTGTAGCCAGAATCCAATATTTTCACATGAAAAAAATCGGCTGTCTCGTGCCTCATGCTACATCATATGCCTCCTGCCACGTCAGCGTTGCACGCTTCAAGCCTAAAATTTGTAACAGGAACAGCGATAAACTGTTTTATTATCGAAAATATTATTAAAGGGTTCTACTTTTGATCTGGAAATTAAAAAAAAAAGCTTTATAAGGACTTTAAAGGTATAGCTACATGACGCAACATTGCCTGCAATGCGCAATTGGAGAATTTCATTGTAGTTACCTTTGAAATTGTTACACGCAAGGTTGAGCGAAGTAGAAACCGATCTACCTCATCGTGTGTTCAAATACGCCTTCAAACTCCTCACAAAATCGGCCGATTTTCATCGCTTTGGTCTTTATGCTAATCTTCATGCCATACTCTAATGCGGGTTTCCTACATTTTATCAATTCTGAGCTGAAATCTTTCGACCTAGCTTGCAAACGTTTCTTGGTCATCTGCCGACCGCACTGTCACTGTTACCAGGCTTGTTTCCACTGAGCATGCGTAGCTGTGAGAGACCAAACGCCAATCGAGCGGGCCACCACGAGACTTGTACGCGTAAGCAGCCCGCTCGAAGGTCACCATTTTGTCTCTCCCGTAAAAAAACAGCCGCTAGGCAGGCTAGTTTTCAGTCGACGCCGCCGCTTTATAAATGAGAACCAGCTTCAGTTAATTGGAGCTAACCTGCGATTATTTGTGTCCCCTGCAAGGGGAGTCAAAGACTCTCATCCGCTCATCACTGCAGAAACCGAGGATAAGCGTCGACCTCATGGGGCACTTGGCTCGAGAAAGGACTTTAGGTTTTAAAGTCATGCTCACTCAGTGCTGCGTGAGAGAACACTGGCTGCACATAATTACAAGTCTACATAGATTCAATCAGGGAAAAGCTGTTCAATAACAGCTGGTCCTTGGAGATTTGGAACACGTGTTGTGCTGCGATTTTACATTCTTGGAAGTAACTATCTTTCTACACAATGACACTGACAATCAAGCGGACATCAAGTTTCATGACTTTTTGATAAGCTACAAACTGTACGTCCGTCATATTATACCAACAGCAACAACATATTTCTTTATCTTTAATATCATTAGTAGAAATTATTACCACTTTTTATTGCGTACTTAACGCCATTAACGCTTTTTTTATACCGTTATTTTCTGATTTATTTTTGCACTTTTTTATAAAAATCAAAACATTAAAAAAAAACTCTTAGAAATCCTAGCTCTAAAGACTGCATACTCAGTA
>JAOBAT010089227.1:0-17857 GCA_026413305.1 Hydrozoanthus tunicans
CTAATATGGGGCTTGTATGACAGAATCTGGGTGCTTTATATACCAATCTTGCCGCGGCGTTTTGAACGCGTTGAAGTAATGTTGGTGTGTAAAGGGTGGTGGCTGTGGAAACTGCTCACGGCGTGCCGTGTTCTGAAACGGTGCTACATCAAGTCTTGCAGGTTTGAGTCGGTCTACAGAGATTACAGTAGAAGTTCCATCAATCAATACTGTTAAGTGTTGTTTGTTCTACGTAGGACCGGGAAAGGACCTGTGTAGGGCTGGGTCAGAGGATATTACATGCGATGCACGATTGAGATCCTGGGGTAAATATGACTGCATACCCGTGGTGCAGAGAGGAATTCACCTGGTAGCGGGAGCGTAGTGCTGGAAACCAACTCAGCCGAGGTGCATGACAACTATTTCTTCAGCGAAGTTTTGATGTCAAGGAGTACAATTGGAAGATCACTTACCCAGTTGCTATCGGCTATTGGCGGGCTCCGAGGCCGTTTTTGGAGAGTTGATGAAAACGCTGCACAAGCCCGTTGACTTTGGAGTGATTGACTGTTGTTTGGTGACGAGTAGTGCAGTAGGGATGCGTAAGCTCACGCAAAAGTTCAGACTCGAAATGACGGCCTTGGTCGGAGGAGATAATCAAAGGAACTCTAAAGCGGGAGACCCATCCGGAGAGAAGAGTATGTGCACAGGATTGCGTAGTAGCGTCAGTCAAAGGGATGGCTCCGGGCCAGCGGATGTATCTAACGACAGAGATGAATATGTAGGTACATACTTAGGAAATAGGCAATGGACCGACGATGTCGACATGGACACTGTCAAATCGTGCAGAGCGTGCCGGAAAACTCTAAAGAAGGGCTTTTACATGACGAAGGACTTAAAATTATTGACAAGCGTGACAGACACGGGTCCATTGGGTGATGTCACGATTCATATTCGGCCATATATAACGCTGAGAAACATGATACCGGGTTGCTTTAATGCCAGGATGCGGAAGGAGTGGAGTTTGTCGTAGATTTCACGCCGCATCACCAATTGAACAACAGGATGGGGAACATTCTGGGAGGTGTCACAAAGGACAGTTTGGTTGGAATTTGGAATCGGCAAGTGTGCAAGTTGAAGTGACGTATCAGTTGGTGATAATTGCTGTGTCTCCCGGTCAAAAAGCTGGGCAGAGGCAGAGGCCAAGGTCTCAAGGTCAGTTGGTGTTTGAGCAAAGGCTGAAACATTTCGAGAGTGCATCAGCAACAATAAGTCGACTCATTCGCGGTCAAAGTCACTGTACTTGAGAGTACAGTGGGGTTGAGCCTCAAGAAGAATGAAGTAGGTTTCCATTGATCATCAATGAACTGTTCGAGAACAGCGCCAACAGCCGTATGCAATGCGTCAGCTGTATACTTAACACATGTTACGTTGGTGCGTAGGGTCGAGGGTGAACCAATGTAACAGCTTCGGATAAGGTTGTCGAGCTTGTTCGAAGGCTGTTTCGGTGTGCAGGTCCCTGGTGAAACTGTCTGCTTACAAAACTTGATGGCCGTAAGATATCGGCACAGTGGGGGAAACAAAACGATGGTAATATCTAATAGTCGCACAAACTGATATGATGCTTTCCTGTCAGCCGGGATGGATATACGTGGGTGAGAACGTTGGCGTTAATGGTGTGACTAAGAAAGGACACTTCAGGTTTGCCAAAGGCACACTTAGCAGGTTTGATGACAAGGCAATGATTAGACAAACGCTGAAAGATGAAATCAAGGCTGAAATGACAAAAGTGTTAAATGAAATCAAGGCCCCCCAAAACACTGTCAATGAACTGTTGAAGGTCCTTGCAGCGTTCCGGAGTCCGAATGGCACACGACGGAACTCAAATAGGCTAAAGGGTGTAATGGTGGCAGTCTTAGCAATTTCATCTTTTTTTACCGGGATTCGGTGATAGGCAAGCACAAGGTCGATTTGAAAAAGATGGTTGTGCCCACGAGAAGAGAAGCAAAGTCCCGAATGTGAGGGAGTGGGTACCGGTCAGAAGCAGTGGTGTTGTTAAATTGCCAGCAGTCTCTGCATGGGCGCCATTCACTGTTCACCTTCATGACCATACGAACAAGCGACACCCTGAGGTACTCAATGATGGCCAGATGATTCCCAAGTCTAGGACTAGGAGTTTGTCGAATTCTGATTGGGCAGCCACAAATTTCTCTGGTGAAAGCCAACAAGCCTTGGCAAAGACAGGTCGGGTCTTCGGCAACAATGTCATAAGTGACCCCATGTTGGGTTGGGTTGTCACAGGTGCAGGGCCGGGTGAGCAATGGAAAGTCAAGCAGTACGTAGTTTAGTAAAATTAGGTCGGTACTGGTGATTTCTGTGCAAAGCTGGTTTATCTGAGGTGAAGACTGGGGTGAAACTTCGTCAAGAATTCGTGTTTCAAGCCATGTGTCGATAAGTTGTTGTTTGTCGAGGTCTACAAGTAGTTTATGCCAAAGTAGGAAGTCAGCACCTGTGATTGGTGCTTTGGTAAACTGCCTGGTCAGGGGGCGTGGGAGTCCACAGTCAGTTGTTTCAAACCATGGTGTGTGGATAATTGAATCATTCTCAGCTCATAGTGTAAGCCGTCAGTTCTGTGTAAATTAACAGTCAGTTTGAGTGGCAGGAAAGACACTGCGTTCGGAACCAATGTCAATAAGAAAAAACTAGTTGGTGTTTTTTGTCAATAAGTCGAAGTGGGATACCTGTCGAGTAGGCTGTATTCACAGTCAGGTTTGCTCCTTTCCTATTTGAAGTTGCAGGGTTCAACAAAGATTGGTTTGGGAGGCAAGTGTTTGAATAATATTATTTTCCGAATTTCCCTTGTTTTTGCAATGAAGCCTCGACCTGGGCGAACCACTGTTCGGTCCAAGGGCCAAACATCTGGTACTGTTTCAGCGATGCAGCATGTGCAGTAGGTTGTTGTGGTTGGGGTTTTTTCTTTTGTCGGTGTCACCAATTTATGGGTCACGAGACACAGGGAAAAGAGTTCAAAATTAAATGTGTGTATTTTGAACTCACAGATACAAATGACAACTGTTTCCTTCATACATGTATGCTGGTACTCATTTTACACACACCAAAAGGATGGAAAGCAGAGTGAACTTTAGCGGGGAGATTAGGTCAATTAACCAAAGATCCAATCCTCAACCAGGCATGGGATCGATCTGGGGACCCCAGGATTGGGAGGCAGAGATCTTACCACTGTGCCAACCCCTCCAATGTAAATCTTGCAGCATTAGAGTAAAGAAAATTACCAAACCTCACAATTTTTAATCAAATTCCTTTAAAAAAAGGTAATTGTTTGTAATATTTATTATATTTATTATTATTATTATTATTATTATTATTATATATACATATTCAATCTAATAATTATTAAAACAAGTAAAAAAAGTCAATATTTTATTAACTGTCCTAAAAGCAACAAACATTGTGGATTGGATAATATTTGAGTTGAGTAAGCAGAATGTTTTTTATATACTTACAATGACAGAAACTTGCTTTGTGATTGTAATTCAGCAAGTCTCTTAATACTGGTGCTCTCCAAAATACTGTTTGCACACCTCATTGCCTGTTGTATACAATGAACTATGTTATCTGTTTGGAATGGCTGTAAATCACGAAAATTGGGAAAAACCACTTTCTCAGCATGAAAGACTAGAAAAAGTTTTTATTCAACCAAGCTCACAACTTGTAGTCATTACTTCATTCTTTATATTGTTTTTATGCATTATGTGCAGGTATTTTGTTCTTAATATCCACAGTATGTTAGCATGTGGAATTAACACCTGGGGGGGTACTTCGGGGTCAAAAGGGTAGGGATGACCTTCGGAAAAGTCCACAAAATAAACTAAAAAATACCCAGGAATAAAAATTTTCTACCCTAAAAAATACCTTTGGTTTTAAAATTACCCTAAAAAATACCAATTGAAAGCTGAAACTTTCCCCTTGGTAGCTAATGGGTCTTCGCTAAGTCCCCTCCTGTTGTTCTGAGCGTGATATGCAGTAAATAAAGGCATGCACGTAGTAGAACATTCGCCAAAGGACATTTTTTAAACTTCTTATCAGTACGCACGTTTGCTAAAGCATGGGACTGCAAGCAGTCCGATAGCTTTTCATTCTTAAACCCTTTTTTTAAAATACCAGGCTCTTGGTTTGACACCAGATTTCTTTTTACAACCCCTAAAAAATATCGGACTGGCAATTTTAACCCCTAAAAAATACAACTGTCATACCTAGCTACCATCCTAATATAGGGAGTATCCCCCCTGGTAATTAACGCCACGAACAGTACATTAAATTACATCATTATTCATAGCATCTCTTAGCTTTGACAATGTGAAAAAAAAATTTTCAAGTCTGACCTGAAGCCTGGTAAGAAACTCAACCTTTGTATCTATTGCAAGATTATCCACAAGCAACGGCACAAGATCAAAGGACTGCTCTTTGACTGAAAAACAAATCAAACTCAGTGTTAATAAGAGGCGTGTTCACACTAGAGATGCAGTTGCAAGAAAAAGAAGATTTTCCTTTTCCTCACACACACACACCTTGCACTTGCATTTGCTCTAATGCTTCACAGACTTCCAAGTGCGAGTAGAAGTACATTTAATGCATTTGAGTCGCTAGTGTGAACATGCCTTAAATTGAAGGGTCTTAAAGGTGCAAACTTACTGGTGTAAGTGACTTTGTATGAAATGCTAAATTCTCCCAAATGTTGGATAGTGAAGGGAGAAATGACAACTCTATTAAAAGTCACTTACACTGTTTTTGCTGCCAATAGAACCTTTAATAATTATTATTATCAACACTTTCAACTCAAACCAGCTGCTGAAGCAAATGAATCCAGACATCTCTTGATTGATGCTAGATTGCTAGCATAATCAACACTTACAACTGATCCTATTAGTGTTAGCATTATAGTACACAATGTCTATAATGAAATCAGCTGGTTTAATTTGGTGATTGGGCAAAATCCTATCAGTTGGTTGTGGTTTTACTGCTAGAAATTTTGGCAGCATTGAAGTTATCATAGCATTGAAAACAAAATCTAACAATTAGTATTTGACTAATAAAAATGATCAGAAACTTGAGAGCAAAAACAGTTTTGTTGAGATAGCAGCATTATGATGATCAATGAAATTTACAGTAGGCCCCATTTAATTCACCTGTTTTTCTAAAAACCTACCTTTTTCTGCAACTTCCAGGACATCCTTAAAAGCAAACGGAACATCCTATTCATTCATTGCACACAAATGCTAAATACAGTCTCTCTAGCTATGCAACAAAGAAAAGCAAATTTTGTATCTTGCAAATTTTTATTGTGTTGTCCACTACTGTCTCCCTTCTGAGAAAACAGTTTTAAATAAGCAAGTGCCACTTTAGTACAACTTGAGAGGCAGTATAAATAAGAAGAGGGGCAGAGACAAACACAAAGATCTTCTTCACCCGAGAGAGGGTCAAACAACCACAGTTCAAAAATATGAAAAGATTGAGGGTCAAAACAGCCACTTAGTTAAAGATCTAAATTGAAGATGAAAATAACACCATGTCTATTTTATGCTAATAAAGTACAAAGTATGAAGAGAGATTTACAATAAGCTGCCTTGAGAAGTAACATACCATTAGAACTTCTGTTGTGGTTCTGAGCTGTTGAGGGATGTCTTTAACTTCAAATTTTCTCAAAAGATACTGCAAAACACTTCCCAAGTGCAAATGAAAAAGCACAAAACATGGACAAGTCATTCAGTTCTGTTCATATGGCAAAGTTCTATCTAGTTCCATAACTTACTTAATATAACTATAACTATCATTGTTATAACTATTTTTAGTAGTATTATTAACATTGGAATTCATATTGTAACAGTTGTTATTTATCATTGTTATCACTATTATCATTATTACTATTATAATTATTATTATTTACAATACTATTCTTATCAGTTATATACAACATATAAAAATGGTATCAATTCAATAAAACCAAGTTCAGCAAGCCTACACAGGAAATCCTCAACCGTGAAACTTTCATTGTTCACTTTGCTTTTTAGATGAATGGCTTTAAAAGCTTCCAGGATCTTCAGTAGATGCTCTTTACTTGTTTCTGGGAGATCCTTCAACAAAATAACACCCTAATTAGCTTCAACTTACTGTGAAAAAATGATAATAGTTATAAACACTAACAAAGAAACTAATTATTAACTTGGTTTTTGAAAATTAATTGAAACTTAGAGTCATGAATGGACCATTGCATTGAATAGCAGTTTATGAAATTGATGTTCTGAATAATAAAAGACTAAAAAAATGTTTTGACAAATCCAATTATCTACAGAACCAGGTTAAGTGACCTGTTCCCCATGTAAGTTCCTGTAGCTCAGTGGAGAGAGCAACTGACAGTTAATCCGAAGGTCATGGCCCAGGTTTGATTCCTGTTTAATAGTGACTAAGTTTTTCTACAGAGAAATTTAAAGGAAGCTATTAAATGTGACATCAAGAACAGTTCTTTCCCAATGTTTTTGATATTTGCCTAGAAGTAAGAAAACTGAAATGTCAAACAACAGGAAATTATAAGATTTAAAATTAAACATACCATTGATTTTAAACTTGCAGAAACTTTTGGGTATGATATTTTTGATAAGAACTTTAGGACACTTGCTTAATCTCTTATTGCAAATTTCACTCCAAAATTGCAGACATTTTACATACATTCAACTTCTTGACCTGCATAACTCATTTAAAACAAATCATTTTGTATGAGAGAACAAAAACTGATTAACAAACAAGATATATTTGTGAGGATTAATAATTTAAAGCAAGTTTTTCCTATTGGATTCCTTGAATAGTATGAATCCTCATAGGAGAATTTACCAACCTATCATTTGTCATGTTTGAGGGGCAGTGGGGAAGTATCGCTTTATGAACTAACATCTTGAGAAAGATTTGAAGGAATGAGCTGAATTACCTTGAGAAACACTATTTTCCATAATGGAAAACTTTTGTCAGGAGACTTGATAAGGGCCTCAAAGAACTCTTGAAATGATTCCTACAGGAAAAAGAAAAAGTTGATGTGACCATTCTTTACTTTTCAATATAACAATTATGTTCCATTTAGCCTTTTTAGAACACTGCATTACCCCTCCCTTTGGCTATGGTTAGAATCAAGGTGTGTGTAAAGTTCAATTTAAAGATTATTTGATGGGTGGTTGGTTGTTTCCAAGAAAGCAAGGTTAGCCACAACCTACGTAGACCTGGGGATAGTGCGTGTTATCTTTTTGAGATTAAAATGAATTAATCATTTGCCTTTAGGGATTTTTGTGCATTTGAAAATTGCCCTCTTTGACTAGCTACTAACAAATGTTAAATTGTATCTTCGAGGAACCAAAAGAACACAAGTCGAGGGAAAAACTTAACAAGTATTAAAATCAAGTCTTACGATTCGGCAGCTGTATTTAAACAAAACAAAAACAATTTTACTCCCTTTAAATGTCATGGCGTTAAAATAACGCAACACTTGAAAACTCTGCGAAAATCTCAGCTCAAGTTCTTTGGTTGTTTCCGCTGCTAAGAAAAATTCTCATTACTGTAAATCCTCAATCAACATACCTGGAAAACCACACCTGTACTACTTTTCATTATCTTAATACCAGTATGCTCGGTACGCGGTACGTGTAAAAATTGACCCTAATGTATGTTACAGAAACGACTTAATGTATAAAAACTGTATATCTAGAAGGCATTGTGTGTTACAGAATCACAAATTAGTATGAAAAACCTACCTCTAACTATAAAATTTGTTTTGGTATTCTTGAAGTCAATGAAGAATGAAGAAAATACCAGACGAGGAAAAGTGGCCGGAGGCCGATTGACCTCCGGTTAAAATGGCGGAAATAAAGTTCAATCTAAAAACCTACCGGATTCATGAATGGCAACTCTTTTTAAAGTAGATGAACAAACCAAACTTCGGCTGAAATAAGGTATTTACTATGAAAAAATAAGCACGAAATTTAATAATCAAACATCGCCATTTGTGTTTCATTGATTGCACACGTTTGTACTTAACTTTCCCGCGAGGTCGCAAAAGGGCTAAAAATCGACTGCTGATTGGCTAAGATATTGTGTCCCAGTCTGCTCTCGGACTCATCCAACATGGCGTCCACCCGAAGCAGGACATAATATTTTTTTCCAAGTCCAAAAGACGAGACATAAATATAATTCTCCTCCTGGGAATCATTCAACAAGGGGTTTATTATGTGGGTCTTTTCTTATAAGCAAAATATGTGAAAAAGTGGGAAACGGAAGCACAGGTAGCCCACGCTGCACCTCGGAAAGCGCGGTTCAATTCCCCCCAAAAACCATATAAATGTAAAAAGTTATGACTACTAGATATCAGAATGTAGAATGAATGATTTTATTACGTTTTAGAAACAATAAGTTGCAAAAATCGAATTTCACATATATTTGTTTTCAAAAACTCGGTTGGCGTTCAAATATCGTGACGGGAGGGCCATATTTGTTTGTCGGAAATTTCATAAAATTAAAAATAAAAGCAAAAAAAAAGTCGTCGAGAATTGATAAAAGACGGCCAACTTGCCGAATTTGACAGCGCGTTCTTTCTAAATCTAACTTTTCGATACAGTCAACCTTCTGCATCTAAAGAATATTGTTTCTGGTTGGTGATTTCTTATTTTTCTGTTTTGATTTTTGCCGCTATTATGCTCGCGTCTTTATTTACTGCGTATGCTATCACGTTCGGCGCAACACGGGCGAAACGCTATCTATTTAGAGAAAATATAAATTTTCAATTGGTATTTCAAAGGATAATTTTTAAACCAAGAGATGTTTTGAAGGTGCCAAATTGTAGTTCTTTGGTATATTTTTAGGGTACGTACTTTGGGGACTTTTTTCGACGGGCACCCCTACTCTTTCGACCCAGGAGTATCCTCCTCATCCCCCCCCCCTCTTCTCCCCCCCCTTCCCGCAGATAAAGACGTTAAAAGTGAATGAATAGAGCGAATGAAAAGTTCGGATCATCTGCTGACTTTTGATTCTCTTACTCTTAATAACAAAAATGTGGGGATGTGGGTTACCTGTGGTGTGGGTTATAGTCCTGAAAATATGGCATCAGGCCCATAGCTAGAATTTCTTGCAGGCAAATGCAAAGTGCCATCGAAGCAGAGATGGACCAAACAAGCACCAGATGTGCGAGACTCTTTGTGGCAAATTTTGAAATTTAATGACTGAAACTTAGGCAGAGGGGACGGGGTGGGGGGTACTCCCGATATTCGGATGGTAGGTTTGACTGTACTACTACTACTACTACTAGTACTATTCATTAGGCAGTTGTCCATGGCTTGCACGGGTATGCCTCTTGGCAGCTGTACGTAGTCTTGTTCACCCTTTCAACTTTAGGATTGTGTCAGCCTCGTTCAGGTGTCACGGTTTCATATCCTCTTTAATGGTTGCTGTCCAGGTTTTCTGAGGCCTACCCTTGCCAGCCATACCGTCAACCTCCAGAAGATGTGTTTTGTTGATCCACATGCTACTGCGCTTGACATATTTTTATAAGGGTTAAAAGTGGCCAGTCCGTTATTTTTAGGGGTTGTAAAAAAAAATCTGATGTTAAACCAAGAGCCTGGTATTTTTTAGGGTTTTAAAATGCAAAGCTATTGGACTACTTCTAAACAAGTGTTTTAGCAAAAGTGTGTACTGGTATTAAGATTTTTAAAATATGCCTGTGGCAAACTTTCTATTTTTTTGGGGAAAGTAACTTCTTCATTTATTTTTTGCTTTAATAATGTTATTTAATTTGTACTTCCCAAACAGTGAATCAAAACAGATTTATATTACATATGTTTTATAACCTTTTACTTTTTTAAATCACTCGATAGTGCCTTGAGTTAGGTGCAAGTAGAGGGGGTTAACAAAAAAGACTAGTAGACTTTTGCAGTCTGTGCACTAGCTCCCCTACCTAGTACCTATAGATGGGCCTACCTTCCGAAATTTACATATGTAAAACATCATTTCAAAACTTAGAATTATTCCTTTACACACATCTCAAATAGGCTGCAAAAATGTACATATAAAAACTAGTCATAATTTTAAATTTTGGTTGTTCAAATAAGTCACCAGCCAACATAAACCAAATCCTTAGTCTATGAAATTGTACCAATGCTTGACCTGGAAGTTCGTAATGTGAACTTTTGCAAATTTTTGAGTTATTCCCTGCACGAACATGTGAAGTCTCCAGTTCTAATAATTTAGAATCTACCATTCTTCGAGCCTGACTTATGTTTGCCATCAAGTGAACTGCCTGAGTCTTTATGAGCTGAAGAATGTTTTGAGCTATTCCTTTTTGTTTGTAAAACCAGAGAATTTAGTTTGTAATAGTCCAAAAAAGTTCTTGCAACATTTCTTCCAAGCTTAAAGTATCCTTCCTCATTGTATGGTGCTGTGCCCTGTGTTATTGTGTTATAACTAAAGAATGACACTTCAAGTGTGTAACAATGAGCTTTAGGGTGAAGACAGCTACCCAAGAAACGTCGCCCAGTTCCTGCCTTTACAGAATCTTTATTGAATGATGTGCTTGTCATGGAGAAGTCTTCAGCGTTGGCACACAGAAGTTTAGGGTAGACAGACTGCCGCTCAAACCGTTCTTCATCTTCATATACATTGCCATACATGAAACCATTCATCATGGTTGAGTGGGCATGGATGTCGATGTAGAAGTCCAGTAAAACATTTTCATCATTGTCAAGTTCCATGAGATGGTTTTTTGTAGCAACCAAAGTTGGATGTGCCCAGGGTGAGGGTTCTTGCCAATGCCGATTGAGATCGAAGCCCATTAGTGAACAGCGATAATTTCCAAGGACCACACCATCTGGGTTAAGCATTGGTACAATTTTGAATACCAGATATTCTCGCAAAACCTTCGCAACTGCATGGTCACTAATTAGGAAGTCAATTAGCCCCTGACAGACATAAGATGATGGTGTCTCACCTGCAATAAATAACATAACATTGTTTTTATTAATTTTTGTAACATAGTTTTCTTAATCTGTTCATAAATCTGTTATTTGTTTAAAACGTTCCATAAAAAATAGTTTTATACACAGAGTACATGTGACCTTTTCATAATATATCACCTATATTGGGATGGTAAGTATAACCATATTTTTGGGGGGTTAAAATAGTCGTCAGGTAAAGGAAAACCTGTGTTGAACCAAGAGCCTGGGATGAAAAATGCAAATCTGTTAGACTGCTTACATTCCCTTGTTTTAGCAAACAAAAGTATTCATAAGATCAACTTTAAAGACAAAAGTCATATGGAAAAAATTCTATTAGGCATACATCTGTATTAACCACTTATGCATTTTTCAGCACAACATGAGGGAACTTAGCACTGTTCCACTTGCTATATATGTTAAACAGTCATATTCAATTGTTTTTTTAGGGTACTATGAAGATTTTTCCTACAATCACCCTTACCCTTTTCACCAGATATCGATGTTACATTTTATATTTTTATTTATTTTTGTTTGTATTTTAAGTTTATTTTACAGCAGAATCAGCTTTTTCACCAACGATTTTCAGATTTTGCTAAGATTTTTTTAGGTATAAAAAAATAATAAATAATAAAAAAAAGGAGCGGGCAGTCAAAAAGGAGGCGGGCGGGGACGGGAAACTAATAACTTTTTTTACTTGGCCTAATAATAATTCACACACCATTATACAATTCCCTTATAAATAGCCTCAAAATATATATTGTATTAAATAACTCTGGGTAAAATTTCCGTACTCACCCTTACTAATGGCCGCTAAACTTCACATTTTCGTGCAGAACTCCACATTTTCACTTCGGGAATTCAAAGATCTAATCCTTACCCCGACCTTCACCATTACTTCTAACCCTAACAGTGGTTTCGAGAGTTTTGTTTGCTCGTAAAGCGAGGTTTACCTCCGATATTTTGGTCTTAAAGCTCAATAGCTTGGTAAGCACAATGAAGTATAGGTGTCAGTACTAGTATGGAGCTAACTCTGAATTAACATTACCAGTGTTTCAAACATAATGGGCCGCCGATAATGACAGCTAGGAAGATACCAAATCTTACCTGGGTGAATTCGAGCAGTGACAAACACAACCCGCTTCTTTACGTCTTGTCGCATGTTTCCTGGCGATGTGATTGTGAGAATATCGAGCCTTCTTTGCTGCACAGTCAGACACAACAAATCGCGTTTACAATATTCCAAGTTCTTCCTTTCCAGTTGATCGAGATAATTTTGCAGACGAGTGTATGTATATGGATAGCAGTAGGCAAATTGGTATACATCGTTCTCGTTATCAAAGGCAAACGCAAATGACATCACGTAGTTCTTACGATGATCGGGGCAACGATAATAAAAACAGTTCTTTGCCGGGATTCGCTGCCATTTTTGTCTGCTGCTGGATTTGACAAGCGGCGTCATTCCTTCTCGATACAAGCTTTTGGTCTTACTGAAGTTAACTACGTTGAAGATAACACGTTGGTAGGGCGTAGTGTTCTCAACTGTAAAGTTGAACCACACTCTGAAGCGCGGATTACAAGTATCTGGCCGAATAAACAGATCGTACTCGAACTCGGTAATATAATCCACTCGTCCAAGGTTGCCACTTTCAAAGCACGCGTCAAACAGCAAATGGCCCTTTTTCGGCTTTCCAGTATATCCTGGTGGTATACAACAGAATTTCGATAAATTTCCGACTGGTTCGCTCATCTTTTTCGAAATCCCATCATTGTCCGTTTCAATATTTACTCCACTCTCCTCACTCTCTGTCCGCGACGCCATTTTGAACACAGTTGGTTTTGTTGGTATGGCAACACAAAGTTTGCATGGAGACAGTCGTCGATTGGCTGAAGAAAGGCTTTCTAGGACATAAAAATTTTAGCGAAAGTGGTCCCTCATAAATTGCCAGAGAGTTCAAATTCATATTCCTACAACCGAAAGACTTCCAAGACTTCTTACTGAGGGCCTCTTTACATGGAGCGAGTTGTCTCGGCTTGCCAGGTTTCAAGGTAGCATCGTCAAGCAATTTTAGAGTTACATGAAAAAAAATTAAATTTAAAGATATATTTTTTGTAATAAGATTTGATCTTTCTCTGATGCAAGAATATATAAACAAAGCATCTGTAGAATCTGGATTTAAAATAGTGAGAGGGTTAGTGTTTCCACAGGTAGCCCAAGCTCAAAAGTGTATAGATTGCGTGGGGAATCTAAAGTCCGGATTTTTTGCTCTAAATCATAATAAAATTTATCAAAAGAACTCACTGTTGTCGCCTTGTGGTTCTTATATACGATGTGACGAGGTTCGAGCTGATTTCGTTGAGGTGTAATGTTTCACTTGACGAAATCAGCTACCTGTGGTGACACACGTAACTAACTTCCGGTTTTATTCGCAGAACAATGCAAGATAGACAAATCGGAAACGGGGAAGAATTTCTGTTCAAATTCTTGCAGAGATGGCATGCGTTCAACGAACGGGCGATGTCACGAAAAACAATCCATGTTTAACTTGTCTCGGCCAGGCGGGATGACATTTCGAGCATGTAAATACCAGCTTATTATCGTCTCAGCAAGCCGAGACAACTCGGAGCCTTAGTCTTCACCCGGTAAAACACCATAAACAAATTCATGAAAGTGAAAGAGAAAAGTTTTTTCCAAAGACTCGAAATGTTAGCGTGAGGCCGGAGTAAAATTTTGGATTCGTTTCACCTTGTTTTCATTTTTTTCAAAAATTCTTCATTTTTCGCGTACCTACACGAGAAAGCGTTGCTTTACTATTTTTGTAGTCTCCTTCGCAGCCGTCGTGGCTTCGAAGAAACAAATTTTTGCAATCTCTGTCAACATTCGGTAACGGTTTAAAACCGTTTCTAAGGTGTTTTTGTTTTTTAACATTTTTAAGGATTTTCGCGGACGGATAGATAACGTTTTGAAAATTTTCGAGTATTTATAACAAACAAAGATACTTGGTAAAATTACTTCGATGATATTGGGTATAAACAGGGGGATTTTTTCTTAATTCAGAGCAAAATTACCCGGCGCTTACTGGGCGCTGGTATTCTTCCGAAATTTTCCTTTTACTGCCGTCACTGCAATTGTTAAAGCACCTTTCATAGTGTACGTTGAAAGTACTAAACAGTTCCAAAAGTGTAGCTCTAGGTTAAGGAAAAAAATCCTTCAGGAGAGGGGGTTCGCTCAGAAAATCTATCATGACATCTGATCAGCTGGATTGAAAAGTTCTAATGATGACGACGACCACATTTTAGGCATCTATTACATTTTATTTCAACTATTTTTTATTACGTACGTAAACAGCAGTTTTTTATTTCATTCGGGCCTACTAGTAGCAGCAGCAGCAAGCAATAGAATAAATTATACAATTAAATCTACTACCAAGATATTTTTAGCTTTCACAGAAAGGCGATGACTCTTCAAAAATGTCTCACTAAATAAAGTGAATCAAATTCTCAAAATATCTGTAAAAATACTCATACAATTAACTTAATATTTATTAAAATTGATAAGGGCTAACATGTGATTAACCTGTGATTCAAAACTTTTAAAATTCAAACATTTCTCGTGGAAAGACGGAAAATAGTTGAAGGCCCTTTTCATTAAACAAAACACTTCATCACTTAACAAACAAGTAAACCAATTTCTCGGTGTACAACTCTTTCCTACAGGAATAAATTAAAGCAATATAATTATGCTCACTGTGGAAACTTCCATATACTCCTGGGCCCGGTTGTACGAAGCCTGGATTAGCTATCCGCTGGATAAAAGCTAATGGTCGTCACTAATAAATCGAAGATTGTTTGCCTCTTTGTTGATTTCTCTATCTCTGATTGTTAAGTGAGTGGAAGACTCCTAAAGTAATGGTTTAAATGGTGTCAAATAACTTTTATTATAGTTTTACTGCACAAAATGGAAAGCACTTATCCGGTGGATAGCTTATCCAGGCTTTGTGCAACCGGACCCTGATGAGAAACTTCTTATTCGAAAACCTTTGAATTTTGAAGTTTTTAATCACGAATAGCCTTAATCAATTTTAAAAAGTATTCTTAACGACTTCAATGATAACTTACTATTATTACTACTTACATTTTTTCCCTGGATTTTCGTAAATTCACATCGAAAATTAAACCCCTGTTTGAACAGTTTCAAAGTTTATACTCTTAAACAAATCTTTACAGTTCTTTGACTATTAAGTCAAACGATAAACATACTACATGAAATACTAAGGTACTTATAAGTTACTAGTATCATCAAACAAACATTTGAAAATTTCCGAGCTACCAAAATCTAACTTCCTAACTTCAGCCCCATCCAGTTTATCAACAGCTAACTTCCCCTTACATAACTCTAAGAATTATTCTATCGGGTGTTACTTCTTGACTGCCATTTGTGTTTCACGTCAACAATTATTTTAACTCCAACGTAAACTTCTTTTTTTTCCCCTCAATTCAATTTTGAAACAAATCTTCGACGGATGTGCGACTTGGCTTAGTGGCAAGACCTTTGACTTCCAAAAGCGAAGTCCAGGTTTGATCTCCGGCCTTGTTAAGGGTCGAAGCCTTGTGCAGCCTTTTTTCGCCACACCGTAAACAGACAGGATGTAAAGCGATTGGTCTTGTCACTCATATTCTAGCAGGGGACTTAACACTGACAAATAAAAGCAGGTTTTGGCGACCAAGTGCTGTGGTGGTCTATCTTTAAAA
Source organism: Hydrozoanthus tunicans (assembly GCA_026413305.1). Classification (NCBI taxonomy): domain Eukaryota; kingdom Metazoa; phylum Cnidaria; class Anthozoa; order Zoantharia; family Hydrozoanthidae; genus Hydrozoanthus; species Hydrozoanthus tunicans. The sequence continues at coordinate 15,768 of JAOBAT010089227.1, forward strand.
ATACAGGCACACTTGGTGTTTTGTGGCTAAATAAACTGAATAATTGGTTGATTGGTTAATTAAACAATTCTTAAAAAAAAAGGAAGCTGTCGAGGTTGCATTCCAGTTTTCCAAACAACCAGGGTATGGCTAATGTGGCGCCACGAAAAACCTATATACAGAATTCACACGAAACTGTAATAGAAGGAAAGAAATAATAAAAGTGAATAAAACGCACTTCCATCAGTTGTTTTGTTAAAAATATTGTCAGAGCTTTCAAGTGTGGAAACATGTACCAAAGCAAAAACTCGAAATCCTTTGTCGAGCCAAGTGGCCAGTGAGACTGGCGCTTATCCCCCGTTTCCATATTGTTAAGTTGATGAATGCCTTTTACTCCCCCTGGACAGGGCACCAAGCTATCGCAGGTTAGCTCCAAGTAAAAGTTAGTATTCGTTTATATTCAGGTTAAGTATTTTGCTCAAGGAAACAACACAAGGGTCTGACCCGGCTCTTGGAATTCAGGTCAAACACGCTAACCGCTCATCCACTGCTCCGCCGACATGTGTGTAGAAAGGTGTTTTAAAAATAAAACGCAGCTCGTTTCAGGTCAAAGTTGCCACTTCTGAATTACAGGTCTGTCTTATGCTTGTTTCCTGGAAAGAACCAACAAGAACAGTGAAAAAGGTGGCAGCTAACTCACAACATCGGCATCAAGCTATAAACGATTCACAGCCTGGTACTTAACTAGTGGCCAAACTTGACTACAACACTATTACTTTAACTGGATGGCATGGATGCCACTTACAGTTAGATTGCCGGGGGGAGGGATGCCACTTTCAGTTAGGGTGCTTCAGGCAGGGATGCCAATAACAGTTGAAATGTTTGGGTATTGACGCCACTTACAGTTAAAGTGCTGGGGGCAGGGATGCCACTTACAGTAAGAGTGTTTGAGGCAGGGATGCCAATAACAGTTGGAATGTTTGGGGCATTGATGTAACTTAAACTTAGAATGCTTGGGGCAGGGATGTCACTTACAGTTTGAGTGCTTGGGGCAGGGATGCCAATTACAGTTGGAATGTTTGGGGCAGGGATGCCACTTACAGTAAGAGTGCTTGAGGCAGGGATGCCAATAACAGTTGGAATGTTTGGGGCGTTGATGTAACTTAAAATTAGAGTGCTTGGGGCAGGGATGCCACTTACAGTTAGAGTGCTTGGGGCAGGGATGCCAATTACAGTTAGAGTGCTGGGGGCAGGGATGTCAGTTACAGTTGGAACGTTTGGGGCAGGGATGCCACTTTCATTTAGATTACTGGGGGCAGGGATGCCACTTACAGTTAGAGTGCTTGAGGCAGGGATGCCTTTTACAATTGGAGTCCTGGGATCAGGGATGCCACTTACCCATGCATCAAGCAAGGCTGTAACTGAATACATCTCAGGCATATGGAGCAGTTTTCTTGACAGTTTTGTCTGTATTTTTTGCAGAAACGGAGTTGAGGCTGGATAGAAATTCCAACATAATACAAATTAGTTTTAACTTAAAAGTGGCTATAATGCTGACAAAATTCCATTGTTACTTGAATACTATAACAAGTAATACTGATTTTACAACTACTTACCGCTACTACAACACTACTACTACGACTACTACCGTTACTTCCACAACTACTACTACCACTATCACTACCACTACCACCACCTCTACCAGCACTACCACTACTACCACCAGCACTACCACTACCACTACCAGTACAACTACTACCACTACTACCACCACTACCACTACTGCCACTACTAACACCGTACCACTACCACTACTACTACCTTAACTATCACCACTACCACTACCACTGCTGCTGCTATATTACAATTGTGGTCTGAAATAACAAAATGTTCATTTTACCATAGTCAACAGTCAAACATTCTGGACTTGCAAAAGGATAATTTCTTGGGACAGAGATCTCAATTGGTGGTACTGCAGGTAGCTTGTTATCACCTATGGGAAAAAATTATCAAATGAATAATTTCTACAGCATCAGTAGTATAGCATGAGGAGAATTACCCTTATTTTTGCGGATTGTCTGCGGATTGTTTGCATAAGTCATCTCTGCGGG
>JAOBAT010089238.1:0-17856 GCA_026413305.1 Hydrozoanthus tunicans
AGCCCCTCCCCCCCCCCCCTCTCTATATACCGATAAGAGTCTAGTGTTCCACTACATACGAAAGAAAGAAGACATTTTTAGAGCATGCAATCAAGGTTTCTTGTAGTTTCGCTAATCAAGCAAAAGACAGCGCGTTATTCTAGGATTCTGAATGTAGGATTTCACACCGACTTTAAAGTCATTTTATTGATCTTGCACAAAACACTTTGGAAAACGATACAAAATTAAAACGAACTGAAAAATATAAACGCTAAATTAGACCGGGCTTCATAAGCAGGTGGTCAAGGTTAAATGTTGTTGCGGTTAGAAGGTGTTCTTAAAAAGTTTCTTCACTAGAAGGGAGGATTTCAGGCTTACATCGAACAAGATCTTTATGTTCGTCACTCTCCTTTCACATCAGTTTTATTTACAGCAAAAAGATTGGATTTCATCGGAAAGAGCTTAGTTGAAGTAACCACACCCACTATCGCACCTCCTGCTTTCCTCCTTGGTGAGACAATATATTTAAATCACCGACAAAATTTCTTCGCAGTGCCAGCGCGGTCTCACTTCCGTTACAGCCTCTTCTTCTTCCGTTTCCGGTTCCACAATAACTTCCGTCAGCTGGTATCGACCCCGTTGCTCACAGCCATGGTCAAAGATGTATTTTCCCCGCCCGTGAGGGAGATTTCCCTGAAAATTACCGACAAAGCGGTGATCGGCGTGTATTAGATCTCCTGCTTCCTCCATCTTGCCGTTACGCCAAGAGCCCTGGTACCTAGTGCCAGTCTCTTTATAGGTGTACACCCCTTGTCCATGGCGCTGGTTCTGTGACCACCCCCCTTCGTATGTGTCTCCGTTCGGGTAGTAGTAAGACCCAGAGCCGTGCTTCTCGTCGTTGATCCAGTTTCCTGTGTATCGAGAGCCGTCGGGGTATATAAACGTCCCCTGGCCGTGTTTGTGACCATTGGCGTAGTCCCCTATGTACTGCCCGCCATTTTTGAACCTAAAATGGTAACAATTTACCCATCACTCAGCAAGAGTCAGCCTCAGAGCTCCTCCAAACACAACTCATTTAGTCTTCACTTTTCATTGATTTATTTAAAGTGAATTAAACGCTAACAACTTTCTTCGGATCAAATAATTTCATTTATGGTTTTAAGTACTTCTGCAAAAAAAAATGAAATTTGTTCAAACTGTTTTTTTTTTCTACAATGGCTCAAACTAGCAGAATTTTCAGATATCTTGGTTTAGACCGCGTTTTCAGGGGACTGGTTTGTGACGTCATTCCCGACTTGTAAAATTGAGCAAATGAGATCTTTTCTAAATACGACCGATTTCAAAAATTCGTTTCTTCAACGTCCTTAGTTTCCAAACACTTTAAGTTGTTACAAAAATGATGGTTAGTGTTATAGGCACTTTAAGAATCAAGGTCAGTAAGGTTAGAAAAATTATCTATGCACGTATTTGTTCATGTATACCAATGCTATATATTACGTTGTATATTGTTATGTAAGTTTAATTGCCACACACATATAATTGTATGATATCGGGTGCTCGTTGTAAAATTTAGGACTCAAAATCGGCCTTTTGGTATTTTTAGGGGTTTTTAGAAACAACAAGGTTATTCAAAAATAAACATTTTGGAAAGTTTGAAACTAGGATTCTCTTTATCGAGTATTCTTCACAGCGAGCCAAGAAATCGATGAAATTAACCGCAAGCTCATTCGTTTCTGCTGAGCTCGCGCTCATGCACTGCTGACAGCTGGTGTGACTTTTTTCTCTAGAACATGTTCTATATTTTGTTGCTTATTGCATTCGGTTAAAAGTTATACGATTAATGTTTTTTTATAAATTTGAAGACTCAGAGAAATTTGAATGGAATCAAAATTGATCGAAGCATTTAATGATAATACTGACGGAATTGATGGAAACTTCATTGAAGACATTTTACTGAAAAAAATTGTAGTACGGTATTCTCTACTTTGTCAATGTTTTCAGAACATAAAGATATCGATAAATATTTTTGATGTTTCTGAGGGAGAGGGGGGGGGGGGGTGTGGGAGTCTCGAGGGAAACGTAAAATTGACGTTTCTTGTGGGCAAAATCGATATGTGAGGCTTCTCTTTGGTGTGTACATATAGAGAGAGAAAAAATTGCTGGTCCATCAAAATATATTGACGAATTAGCCTGACGGTCTCAATGTAACCACCTTAAAAACTTCCTATTTTGAGTTTATCGAAAATTAGCTATTGTAAATATTCAGTTGAAAAAGCACTGAACAGCTATTATGTATAAAACTGATTCAATATTCATAATACATATCGCTTGTTGTGTTATTGATATCTAGGGGATATTGAACTTTGAGCTGAGGTTGCATTTCAATTTTGTAGATCCCAGATTTTCGACAGATCTACTATACTTATCATCAAGGTGCCTGGAACTCTCACACTTATGCGTCCAGTTATATTATGTTTTATTTTCTTTAAAATAGACAATTCAACAAATCTTATAAAACTGAGTAAAATGACAGCGAGATAACGAATTAAGATACAGACAGGAAAACAGCAGACTAAGCGTAATGTATAACTTATAAATGCCCAAGGTTGTGCCTTAGCTAGCGTTACGTTAATTAATAGACAGAGTATTTCAGGCCTAAATCGGCAGCAAAGGGGTCGGCCGTAACTGAAAGCTGGTTATTTTATCAAACAATAAATGCAATAGAGTGCATGTAATCTAATCTAAAACAGACTTAACCTGGCCTGTGGAGGCCGCGGACACGTTTAACTTCCGACGTATGGAGAGATTTTGAGTTAATAGACAAAACAATTCTTAATTAAGGCTTTCGACATAAAATATCAGATGCTTTTCAGTGTCTTACTTGTAAGTTCCTTGTCCATGTCTTTTGCCATGGACATACATCCCTTCGTATGTGTCGCCATTAGGAAGCTTCGCCTTTCCCTTCCCGTGTCGCTCGTCATTTTCATTTCGATCGCCTTCGTATTCGCCGAGATAAATTTCATCTTCTCCACCAGATTCATCTTCTGAGGAAGACATTGTCAAGTTTTTTGTTTTTCTTGTAGCCTTAAAGCCAGTATTTAACAAGGCTACCAAGTTCAAAGCGGTTCAAACTCGAAGTGTATCAGATTAGTGTTTATAGCGTTTCCAAGGCTAAGAGTACAGTTAGCGTTTTACATTTTTAATAAGTAAGATTTTAAACCTTAAACAAATTCTGTCAACTTATTCAAACAACCACTTGCCAAATTTGGTCCTCGCAGATGTTTGCTGTTTGACACTTGTGATTTGCATAATTAAAAATTGAGCACTAGCCTGTGAACAGGATCGCTGTTCGAATATAATTATCCCCTTTCCTGGAACAGAGAGCCAGTTAACAGACTAGTAGAGAGAAACCTTTCAGATCGATATGGAGTAGATCGATATAGAATTTGGTAGAATACTCAATAGCGAGTCTAATCTAAAGGGCCTGGGGGTGCCCGCCGTGTTTTTAAGGCTAAAAATTGGTAATTTGGCATGTATCAAGGAGTTTTCAGAGAGTAATCGAGAACATTTTAAAAGCTTTTAAAGGCAACCTTTTTTTCTGCCGTTTTTTTCTAGCCTTATTCTATTCAAAATCTTCAAAAGTTTAGGGGTCTAAATCGTTAGTTTGGTATTTTAAATTCGCGGTTTTCAGAGAAAAATCAACAATATTTTTTTAAAAAGCTTTTAAAAAGAGTGCAAGAATATTTTTACATTTTCAACAGTTTTCCCCTGCTTTTTCTTTTTCTACAAGTATTTGATAGTCTTTGGGTCGAAAATTTTCACACTCGGGATCTTCTCTAGCTTCTCAATGCTCTTCCAACTTCTAAAGTAAATCCGTAAGACAATGAACACCCGATGACGTAACCTTGTCAAACTGTTCCTTTTGGAATATTTGGGTGCTTAAACTACAACTTTATAGTACGATTTTCCAGATGAACGGCCGGCCCGGTGTGTCTATCGACTATGGCGGGTTAAAATCTGATGCAGCCAACGTCATAAAAAACAATCGCGAAAAATTTCTAATTAATAGCCTGCGACCGGCTCTTATTTAGCCCTCCTTCCCCTCTGCGAGTCATGCACACTAAAACGGTTTCGAAGGAGACTGAAGATGGGGATTAAGCCTAGCGCCTCGCTCGCGGCTTCAGTCGTCGCTCGCTTCCAGATCCCAGAAGTACTACTTTAACAGATAACCACAACAGAACATCTTTATCAGAACACTAAACTGAACAGAAATGGAGAAAATTTAAAGATTTTTTAAACTACATAGCTCAAACGAGAGCTCAGCCGAGATCCGAATGATTTCTACTCAACTCGTTTAGAGCTTCGCTTGCGCGAGTCATTTTTAGAAACAAACAGTAATGCTTCAAGATTCTTGTTCGTTCTCGTGTGCTAACAAAACAAAACCCAGTTTGCATTGGTCCTTAGTTCTTTACTTTTTGTTTTCTGATACTACTAGTACTAGTACTTTGGACGATACCTTGTCGAGTTGGGTATGGGTTCGAATCTGTAACCATAGTTACGTGTTTCAAAATGGCGGCCAAATTTGACCAGTGACACATTCTACGTATTCCAGAACAAATCATGCTTTTGCTACGTACATGGCTGGTTTCTTAACGCCAAAAATGATTCATTGTTAACTAAACTACTTCTCATCTGAAACGTAAGATGTTTCAGCTCTACTCTTTTAATTAATATTCTGGTTACACAAAATGTTCTCGACTGATAAAGGTCAGAGTCAGTGAGTCAGTGTAAACTGGTCAAGTACTGCGTACTTCTGTTTTAATACGACGGAGTAATCGAGTTTATCGGCAGAATACAAGATGCATTCAAGGGCTCACATGCTTCTGGAAAAACAGCTGTTTAAGACTCAGAAGGAAGAGTGGCCGTGGGTAAGAAAATTTCACAGTCGATTACGTGTTGACAATTTGCACAAGAAAGTTTAATATACATTGTAAATTAATGCAGTGTTGCCAACAAGAAGAACCAACTAGGTTTGATATTATGTAGCCAGGTTTGCAGTTAGGTTTTAGTTGTCAAAACACTAAAAGTCTCACTCAAAGTCTTCGAAATTCGTTGTAATTACCTTTAGAGGAAGCCACTAATTAAATTATGTTATAAAGAAATTAAGTTTGCGTATATGTACTGTAAAAATGCAGCTCTCACCAAGTGGGGGATATATTAGATTATAAATGACAACAAGAAGAACTACACTGATTATATACTTAACAAAGTGAGAGGCGGGAGGTGGAGGTGGTAACCACTTTTTTTTTTTGGAAATATCTTTGAATGGTAGGGTGTTCTGCAGCTTTTGAAATACTTTATAGCTTTGGAACATTTGTACCTTCACAACCAGCTTTCATGCAAAGTGGAGATCAGAAATTAGTGTGGTGTCTGTCACCTGCTGCCACTAGCAGGCATGCAACTGAATTTTGATTCATTCCATGTTGAAATTACAAGTTACTGTAATCATTTCCTGTCATAGTTTATGAAATATTTCATTGTAACCCACCAGGGAATCAAGGCCAGCCCTCTCAATGATGATGACATATTTGTCTGGGAAGGAACCTTGAAGGGGCCAAAGGACAGCATGTGGGAAGGTACTAACATAATCAATAAAGACTTTCCATTAAACTCACTGCATATGTAAAGCAGAGCTCTAGGTTTAGGTTTCAGGCAACAAGCAGTTGTGAATGATTTAGGCACAGTTGGTCAGCCCAGGGGGCCAAATCATTTATTTTAGTGACAGGGGGGGGGATTATCCCAACCTCAGAACTTGTCAAGATACCCATAAATTCCCTACTATTTTAGCATACTCAACATCCCTCAGAGCTTTTGCATCAGCAGTTTTTTTTTTAATTTTTCTTTTTCTGGAAAGCAAAAACATGCCAAAGTCAATTTTTGTTTTGGTCAAAAACAAAATTATAGCAGTACCACACAAGCAGTGTATAGTAATACCCAAAAAATCCCTGTATTTTTTTTTTCACAAATGCCCAAAAAAATCTCTGTATTTCTTTTTCACTCACACCTAAAAACATCCCTATATTTTTTTCACAAGCACCCCAAAAAATCCCTGTATATCCTCCCCTTATTAGGTAATGTAAATGTGTGGGGACCCAGGCCTTGTCAGTATGCTATTGTCAAAGCCTGCTGAAATCAGTCAGTTTAAGCTTGTGGGTTCTAAAAAATTGTGATCTAGCTGCTTGTTTGTATGTTAATAGTAGAACAGTCCTTCTTTTTTGTCTTGCTATTTAAACTTGCATAGGAAAATAACAGATCACACTTTCACAAAAAATTAAAGTGCCTACACGGCCTGCATGTTTTTTGTGTTTACAGATTCTTTTTATTGAATAAACAAGTATTTCCAAAAAAAGGAAATTTGATGCTTGCTTCACTTCAAAATTGATCTTCAAAGTTGTAGTGCTTGCCATGCCCAACAGAGACAACTGCCAGTTACAACAAAAAAGAGTCTGGGTTCCAGAAAGGCTTGGGACTTCATTTCAGGAAATCACTAACTTTTTCAATTTCGCAAGTTGGTTTTACATTTTCTTCAAAAATCACGACAGATGTAATTTAAGTGAATAAACCTAAAACTTTGTCTCTGTTCATCAAGAGAAAGGAATTAAAAAGAAAATGTTCAAGGCCTTTCTTAGAGTGACATATTGCTCATCACCAATCTTCCTTTACTCACCTTTTTCGGGCATGGCCAAAGCGTGAACTTTAAAGCTCAAGATTTTGTGGTGTAAATCAGGTCCATAGACATGAAAAAATGATTCTTTTTAGAATACTTTTCCACGCATTCAGAGATATGAAAACCAATAAAAGCACTGATTGCCATATAGTTATTTTAAATTTAATATTATAGTACACACTTTTTTGACCCCCAAACTGTAACCAACATCAGAAAAAAAAAAAGAAATTAATCAAACTAGAAATGCTAGAAATCAATTTAAAATACACATTTTTTTTTTGATGTGCAGGAGGTGTGTTTAAGTTATACCTACAGTTTGATGAGAATTACGACTGCCTCCCTCCCCGGTTGTATTTCCACACCATACCATTCCACCCAAATATCAACCCAACCACAGGTGAACCATGCATGGACTTTCTTGATAACGTGAATGACTGGAAGGCCTGCTACTCAATCCCATACATGTTGCTCAGTGTTCAGGTAAGATACATATCTTCTGAGATAACCTAAGATAAGCCGGCTTGCAGGTGGTGGGGTGTTCTTAGCTTAGCACAGAAAACTCACAGGCCACACAGATTTCGCAGTTGAGCAATATTAGGTAGGTGCGAGCGAAAAAGATCTTTCACTCAACCCAGTGCCGCTCGACCACAAATTCCAAGATGGGAGCAACACCACGCCCTGTGAAGTTTCCACACTTAAAAAAACGAACCGCCTACAAGTGGGCTAACATATATAATAAGATTTGACTTTTCCAGAGTTTTTATTGTTGGGTCATTGGATTAATTGTGGCCATGTTAACCCAAATAGAAAACTCATATTTTTTGAACTCAGAAAGATGAAACTAAAAAATGCATCATCTTATCTATGATTAACAGATGATGTTGATCAACCCAGTAATGGGGGATGCAGTTAATAATGAAGCAGCACGAATGTATCTCAAGTCCCCAAGTATTTATCGACAAACTGTCCTTGAATGTGTGCTGGCAAGCAAAAGGGTTGATGGTAGGTGTGTTTGGTGCTACTCAATGCTATGATATTTCTGAAGCACTTTTTAAAATTCCTATCCAGTTTACCCACATCTAACCTTCTCCTTGTACCAAAACAAATAACAATTGGCTTTAGTTGTCGTGTTCACCCCGCCTTCATTCCTTTTTTTGCATAATTGTCACTTTTTGTACAATTGTCTTCTACACAATCCTATTATTATGTAGTCTAGTAGGTACTGTCATGCAGTTCATCAGTTTTCAAGGCGAAGTTCAATAAATGAATAAATAGATAAATATTAAACACGTACAGAGTGAGTCAATTTGTAATGAGGAAATGAGACTTAATTCATCTAATAAGATGGATTATTAAATACGAAATAAGAAATTCTTCCGAGCTATGATTAAATGAAAAGTAATTAGAATTAAAAAATAATGGACCCCGGAAATGAACGGCCCTCCAAAAGAATCAGTCTTTTTTTTTTCCCTCCTATTAAATCACGAAAGTAACACCCCTCCTTCGCGCATCCTTCCCGAAAGTAAGTGCAACCCGAAAACAGCGGCATTTTAAAAATTAATTTGTCCGCCAAGAGTCAAGATATACTGCACAGTTTTATTATAGTGTTCATGTATGTATCCAGGGTACCGATCAAGGTAGTCTGGGTTGTTACCGTTTGTTCATCTGGTTACTAGTTACTTTGTAGGAGTACTAGTATGCATAAATTCAAAGACTTTTAGATTTCATAACAAACCCTTCCTTTTCGCCTCAGACCACTTCGAGCCTCAAACGTTTTCAATCGAAAGTAGCGTCCTCTTGCCTGCAAAATCTGAGAGTAACGGGGCCGTTACTTTTGGAATTCTACGGTACAAACCCTAGTTGTAAGAAATTACCAACACGATGTTAATCGTGTTTAGGTTGAGAGTATTGAAGCTTTTTGGCATTAACGGTGTCGTTGTTCATTCGGAGCTTACATGAGGAACTGAAAACACAAGACCTTAACTGTAGAACACAACAATACAGGGACGAAATGAAGCAACCAGTCTGCATTGAGATCATATATGTATTGGAAAACGAATTTGACTGAACAATTCATTCTCGCGATGTTTATCACGGTGGAGTTCGCTTAGTCATTTGCCCGAGGCGATTTCAAGTGATTATAAAATGCGAATCATTTGTTATGCATTTTGTATTGTTCAAAGCTCAGTAAAGGTTGAAAAAAACCGTACTATCTAAGCCTCGTTCTTATGAAGTGTTCTTTTTAAAAAATGCGTGTATAGTTGAGTTTTTAATTCAGCTACGAAGCAAAGTTTCTGAATAATGAAATGTTTCTGGAGAACAAACTTTCTCTGAAAAATTTGAGATTGATTTGCTGACGAAATGAAGCAACCAATCTGCATTGAGATCATATGGAGCTGGTTTTTTTTCAACAAAGTTAACTTTTTTTAATTTTACCGCTTTTTATCCAAGGGGGTGGACTTTTTAGGGCCTTAGAATCCGATGCAATGCTTAAACATCATATTGAATGTTGGAAACAAGTTTGTCCTCGCATACATAAAGGTTTCCATTTTGGAGTTTCCACTCCTCTTTACACAGAACCTATAAGTATTATGTACCTTAGACAAGAATGTAAGCATTTGAAACTTGTGGGATTTTGCTGGAAATGTAAAATCAGCAGTATTACACATACACGTACTAATAATATGGAAACAGCTGGTAAAATGGCACTTAAGCCTCACGGGTCAGATTGAACTAAGCCTGTATTGGACCCTAAGAATAGTTCAAGATCCTTAGTGTTCGCAGTGGTGGACAGCTGTTTCAGCCTTGTTGCGCCTCGCCCGTCAGCACCGCACAGCTGTCAAACCGGTTCGAACACCCACAAAAAGGCTAAACGAGAATGTATTGGTTGTGCTTGTGGTATCTGGCTGGACGGCCTTGCCGGTCAGAAGGAACTAAATCTGTGTACTCAGTTCTAGGCTAAATCTATTATAGAGCCCAGTACAGGCTTAGTTCCTACTTACTTGTGAGGCCTCGGTGCCATTTTACTGGCTAGTAAATTAGTGGTGCAAAATTGCCTTCTAACTTCGCCCTACCATCTAAAGCTGGCCTGAAACCACATGTATCCACGGCCGTTGACCTAACCCAAAGTCCAACCAAAGAACCAGAAAAGCCTTATATGAAACAAGAAAAAAAACCGCCAAAGAGAATGGCGAGGGTCTCTTTTGAAGATTATCATGCCGTGTGGAGTGGAATAGCGACTACTAAACCGGTGGTGGACTGGCACAGTCCCTTGAGTGATGTGCTACAGGAAGATTCCAATTTACAGGCTGCGCACTTCGGACTACCCAAAGAGGAGTTGCAAGAAGAGATCGAGAAACAAATGGCCGAACATAACGCCCTGATGTACGGCAAATTTACAAACACTCACAATACAGAGGATGTAGTTGAGCTGAAAGCCTCCAAAATACAAATGCTACGTCAGATTTACTTGCCGGGCAAAAGCCAAGTACAGGGTGGGTTGATTTCAGTTGCACTATCTTCAACGTAAAAGCAGTCTGTTATTGTTGTTATTCCATAATTTCTTCCTTTTGTCTTCTCTTAACCGCTCTGAAATGCCATCTTTTTGTATTTGTGTCCTCACCACAACGCAGGGTTGCCACGGTCCTTGAAAATCCTGGAAAGTCCTGGAATTAGGGGGGGAAAAATCCAGGCCCTGGAAAGTCCTTGAATTTGGGTCGTCGTCCTTGAAAATCCTGAAATGGGCGAAAACTTTCTTTCTTTACTTCCAACATTAATGAAAATAAGCTATTTCAATTGTTATAATATTTTTGATATGAAAACGTTCTTAAACAAAACCCGAGACTCCGGGAGGCTTGATTTTCTAAAGCGATCTGTCATTTGTTGTTTTTCATTGTAAAGATTCAGCCAATCTGCATTCATTTGAGGTGTCACTTATTTGATAGACAAGGTCCTGGAAAGTCCTGGAAAAGTCCTTGAATTTTACATCCATTAAATAGTAGCAACCCTGACAACGTTTCGGAACTAAAATTCCCTTTCTAGCTGGTGAGTCTCAGAGGAAGCTGAAGATCGAGGGAACTTTAGTTCTGAAACGTTGTGGTGAGGACACAAATACAAAAAAATGACATTTCAAAGCGGTTAAGAGAAGACAAAGGAAGAAATTATGAGAGTAACCGCCTGCGCTGGCATCCAAAATTTACAAAAATGTTGTTATTCTAACTAATATAGGAAATACGTTTAACAATAAGACTGCAAAGGGGGGGGGGAGGGGGCGTTCTGTGAATCAGTTGCCAATGAGGCGCGAAGCCGACGAGTTGACTATAGGAAGACAACGAGAGTCTAATTATTTTAGTAAAAACCAGCTGGTATATACTACCTTCGAGATGTTAACTTGTTTTCATATATATCAGTAGCGGGACGAACTGTATTCTTCTTTTTCCATCTCTTCAATTGGAGTCGAAGATTTTTTTCGAGAAGCAAACCATTGTAGGAATTTTCGATGAAAACATGCAACAAAAGTTTGCCTTACTTAAAATGGGCAAATGGACCTCGAAATCGAGAAAAAAAGAACATAAAATAGTAATTAAGCAATGATTGATTGATGACTGATGAAATCACGAAAATAATAAGAAAATGATGAATATTGGAATGATGATGAAGATGATAAACACATCATCTTGCTTATTTCTTGACTAGGTTACTTCGTTCAACCCGTGTTCTTAATAAAGGCACCCAACCCACCCCTCCCATAGGTTAGGGTTAGAGTCAGGTTTTGATATGTTCGTGTTTAGGTTTAGGAGGAGGGGAGAGGGAGGGTAGGTTGGTCACTCCTAACAAATCAAGTCGTGTAATTAGACTAAGGGAAGAAGTAAAAACAATGGTATTTTTAAGGAACCCAATTTTGTCGGGATGGGGTTGGGTGGCGGCACATACTCACTACTCCACCCCTCCCCACATTTTCAGAGCTCAGTTTCTCAAAACCTGATTTAGGGGTATTGGTTGTTATTGTATTATGGACTTCTCCCTTCACAAAGAAGGCGTTGGTGCAAGCACTTTATCAATATCTATTTTATTGAACTTGATATTTGCTCCAGAAATTCAGCAATTTTGAAAAAAGGTGGTGGGTACCGGTGGCGGCACATAATAACCAACCCCCTAAATTGGGTACCTAGGAAGTACTGTTGTTTCGATCTTTTCCCTAATATTGATTTAAATAATTAAAATTATTTATTTTGTAGACAATGGGTAAGTAATGTTCTAATAGATACTTTTAGAGAGGTTGAGCGGATGTTGTTTGTGGTGTATTAACAGGTTTTGTGAGTAGATAATTTTTTTTACTTTCTTTGAAAAGCTGTAGCTGCTTGCATTTTTTAGCTCAAACGGTAGTTGTTGCCATATATGAATTGCAATTGCTTTGGTAGTCTGCTTACCGATGTTAGTTCTTTAAGTGACTTGAAAAAAAATTAACTTCAGAAGGGCACCTTGTGTTGTACTTGTCTACGTCATCCGGTTTAATTCTTCGGCGTTCACAGAAGAAGTAAACCGGATCCAGAAACGGATGCACATTACAAGAAATTAATAAATTAAATAAAGACTAGTAATTTAACTGAAAACTTCTTCGGAAAAAAATGTTGTTATGCCACGAGCAGGAATGGAACCCACGTCCCTCGGTTTCATGTCCGAATGTGATACCACTACAGCAGAGCAATCTAACGACGTGTAGAATATCCTAACGTGGGTGATGCGATCTTATAGCTACATAAAAACTGGCGGTGAAAATATTGAACGCCGCTTGGCAAATTTAAATAATTACGTTTCTATCTTTAAACATGAATCCATGTTGGATCCGCGTTATTAGCTTTGCAAGTTAAAACTCGAGCTATATCCTACACGTCGTTAGATTGCTCTGCTGCCAGCAGGGTTGTCTCGATGGCGTAGTGGTATCACATTCGGACATGAAACCGAGGGACGTGGGTTCGATTCCTGCTCGAGGCATAACAACATTTTTTTTCCGAAGAAGTTTTCCGTTAAATTACTAGTCTTTGTTTAATTTACTTGTCTACGTCACTAGCATATCTGGAGTGTTGTTCACAGATACTAGGAATTAAGCTACCCTTTGTGCCATTTAAAGTGCCTATTACATGAAATACTTTGTTACCCTAGCTAGTGGATAGACTTTTCAAAATGAGGAACATTGGGGGTTTTTTTTGTTGCAAAATTTGTTATTGTTCTCGATATACTAACGTTAATGCTTTCAACTGATAACGTCAATTGTTTTCTAGAATATTTTTGAAATCTACTGCCGATCCATAACCTTTAACCCATGAAAATTAGTAATTATTCTGAAGAATACATATATAACCAGCCCAAGTTTGGCTTAAGTTTATCCAAACGGTTATGGATTGGTAGCAGATTTTTAAAAAATTGAAAACTCGTCAGTTGAAAACATTTTAAAATGTTAAAATATTTCTGACCATAAACAATTTCAACAAATTGTTTTCACCGCCAGTTTTCATGTAGCAAGGTCTATCCACTGAAGTAATAAAATATATTTCATGTCAAAGGCACTGTAAAGAAAAAGTTGAAAACTTGTTATTTATAGATATTCTCAACGTTGAGTATTAATGGTCCAGTATTTTTTGTGTTTACTCCATATAGGACAGCAGCAAAGTCCCCGTTTTGCCGCAACTGCTTCTTCACCGTCAGTCACCATCAGTAAAGACACGGATTACACGGAGCCCTCAGAACACTTAGTCGACCAACTTCTCGCTTGGTCAAGCAATTTACAGGATGAGCAAGTGGACTTGTGACGTCATGCTTTAGTGTTTTAGTAATTTCAAGGAAAGAAAAGACATTCTACCACGAAACGATAATGTTAGAGATAAGATAATGAAAGAGCTTTGCACTCCACCTAAATGAGTTGGCGGCGAATGCTAAAAATGAATGTTCTCATGCAAAACCAGCTAACTTATCTTATATTCATTGTGCGAGGAGGAACTGATGTCGAAAGTGTTTGTAAAATAAGGCCATTCCTGTTTGTTCTTATGTTACTCGTCGCCGACCCGCCCAATTTTCGAGATTTTGAAAAACAAGAGTTATAAACACTAGGGAATAAATAAAGCTTACAATTTTTCGTCAGACACGATGACTGCACATGCAGTTTACAGCAAATATCGCAACTGCAGTTGTATAAGACGGTCGACGAAATAAAGATGAGCGAGAATCAAATGTACTTTGATTGAAAGCCGTCAAATAAAATATATGCACGTGGAAATAACCAAAGTTCAGGGTGTAGGTATCAAACTAAAGTAGCTTTCGTTGTTACTCATGACACAAACTAAGTAAATAAAACTGTGTTTGAAGAGTTATTCTAGCTTAGTCCATTGCACACTGTAAACATTTTTGTGATGTTCCAGTTCCTGGTCCCGTAGTACAGTTGTACTTGTTGTTTTACCTGGATTTTCTCGAATAATCACCTGTGCAATTATACCAAAACAAACAGTCACCTCGACGATTCGCCGATATTCACGCCGCCTTCGGTGACTAATTGTCTATAGTAAAATTACTCAGGTGATCATAGAGTTTCCGCTGCTCTGATTTCCTCAGGCTTATTGAATATCTGGGTGACCACCAGATATTCACTTCGCCTTCGGCGAATAATTGTTAAATATTATGTCTTCGTTCACTGTCTATGATCCGCGTGCCTCATTGGTTAACGTTGCACGTGATAAGTTTTAACCAATGAGGCACGCGGACCATAGTGAACGAAGATTGTTTTTTAGTGTTTGATATTGCATAGTATATAAATCATACTAATCGGCAAAAAAATAGTTAATTAGAGAAAAATCAATTCTGTCTCGTCCAAATAAAAAAGAAAAAGATGTTAATGAACCCTTTAGGTGAGTGACGTCTCGACAACTCTATACGGAATTCATATTCAGAGTCAGATGAGGAATAGTGCGTCCGTTGCTCATGAATACTGTTTTAGTCTTGCACGCGAATCCTGATTGGTGTAAGTTAAGATCAATGTGATTGGTTGAAGAATTAACGCAATGTCTTTCGTGATAGGTTTGTTGTTTTCAATTCATAATACAAATCAATAGTTAGCTCGTTCTGTTCCGTTCGCTATTTCTTACGTCATCAATGAGTCGTTTGTTGGGTGCTGGTAAATACTGACATTTGTTGAGTGCAGTCCGTTCTAAATTAGCATAAACCATCTTTCCAGCTTTAGTCGTTGAAACGAGTTAGTACTGCAAGTCAAACGTTGTGCACAGATAGTCAACACGTCTAAGTCTTGCGATTCATATAAGTAAATGTACATTCGTCGTTTGCTTTGTGGTAGCCTTAAACACACTACAAGAACGCAGCATTCTTTAAAAAGGGACAGAACGGGATACAATTCAAAACGTAAAAACTTTAAGACTTAAAACGATTTTGCAACTTTAAAGATTCACGCTTTTTGGCGATCATCAGGCCGCTAGTTAAAATTTTAAAGGTTGTGTCTAAAAGTAAAGTTAGATATTGTAATTATATATTGTAACTTACGATATTTCACTGTACTCATAGACACAACCTTTTAAAAAATTTTCCTCTGATGCCTGATGATCGCCAAATATAGCGTGAAACTAGTACAGTTTTTACACTTCGAATTGTAGTTGTCGTTTGAAAGTTTGGAAGGGTTTAACAAATTTCAGCTTAGCAAATTTCTGATAATACACCTTAACCTTTGCTTTGATTTGAAGTTCTAATTAAAGTTTTCTTTGTGGGACAAGTTTTGATTCCGTTTAAAGTGCTGTAGTTTTTTCACGGGAATCACAGGCTTAGCAGTCTAAGTATAGTTGAGCTATCTTCCGGTTTGCATGTGAGTAACTCGCAAGGAATTCGTCCTTGAAATTTTCTCCCACATTACTTATGCTCTTAAACTAAGGTCGCGTGAATATTGATTGTCGCTTTATGGTGTATTCATACTCAGAGCTGGGAGAATTAGTTGGGGATTTGTACATGTGGGAATTTTAATAGGGTTTTTGGGGATGTCGGTCTGCGGGGGAGCGAGAAAAACAGCTCGATATCCCAAACAACCGGTTCTTAAATTTCCAACAAATCCCCGACTAATTCGCTCAGCTCTGAATACGAATACACCACAAAGCGACAGTCAATATTTTTTGCGATCTTTGTTTTAAAAGCATATGACACGAAATCAGTTTTTCAATTTTCAAAATATATACTATAAAAAACATTTGTTTGCCAAGTTTGAGAAACACAGGATGAAAAGGCGTGTAGAATTTTGAATTTTTCCCGCTAACAGCGTCCCCTCAAAAATACCAACAATATGATGTAACAGGTCACGTGCATCTCGTCTCAGTCCATCTAAAATCGACTTTAGAATATCTGTAACTAATAGAGTTTCTATCGAAAACTTTAGCAGTTACGCATGTTTTAAAATCGAATTATCTCTTTTACTTAGTGGCACCATTTTAGATGGACTGAGGAGAGACGCATGTGACCTGTTACGTCATTGTTGGTCTTTCGGAGGGAATACTTTAGCGAAAAAAATTCAAAATTCTATCACCGTATCTTGGCGTACTTTCATCGCATGTTTCTAAAAATTGGCAAACAAATGTTTTTTTACAATATACTTTTTGAAAATTGAAAAAAGTGATTTCGCGTCATATGCTTTTTAACAGCATAAGTAATGCGGAGAAGATTTCAAGGACGAATTCTGTGCGAGTTATTGGCAAATCGCAAGAGAGCTCAACTTGGAACGGAAACACACACTTAGCCTGTGGCTCCCGTGAAAGAAGTACAGCACTTTAAACGAAATCAAAGTTACTGACAAACCGCAATTGGAGAACTCAACTGAACGGAAACACATACTGAGGATAGTGAATCCAACAAATATTCACTGAGTGTATTCACAGCTGAAGATGAAAGGTTTTAGAAAGATATGAATGATTTACACTGAAAAGGGTGAACGCTTCATAATTACCGCATGCACTGAACGATGTTATGTGAAGTATGAAAGTTATTTTACCATCGCGACGAGTGTTTCAAGTTGCTGTCCGCCTGCGGCTTGTCTGGAGCATTTTAGAACGACTATATTGTAAAGGAACTTAACTTTTCCTAAATTGTTTGAATTGATTTTCAAAAAGTGTCTGGTCGACAAGTCTTTGGTTTCTCTAGTTTCGAAGGAAGTTAACATAGTCACATTTCGAGTAGAATTTAAGGGTTTTGACTGTTTGTTTTTCTCGAAATCCGTTTGGCTCAAAAATATGATTGTATATTTGAATTATCCGAATAAGAGACTTACTTAGAGTAGCATTAGTAACCGCCCATTCTGCAAAGGAAGTAACATTTTTTTATAAGCTTCCAGACTTAAGTTTGCAATCGTTTTTGAAGGCCTTCAAGTCGGGACCCGAAAAAAAAATAGAGAAAGTAACTCGTTTCGAGCCACTTTTGTGTTGTGGTTTGGGAGAAAAAAAATACTGATACAATTTGTTAAAATTCATTTGGACTTTTTGGAAAGACTATTACATCCCGAGAAAATGCCATCGAGCTTTAGTACGTTATCTCAGTAACGGTAGTGTAACAACTCAAACTACACTCATCAGTTAGTCGCGTGTCTTGGAAGAACGAGCGAACAATATATACTTAGACAAAGTCTCTTATATACTTAGACAATATACCCTATATACCGGGACGTTTTACCCTATATACTTAGACAATATACCCTATATACCTAGCCTATATACCTTAACATTTTGCCCTATATATACCTACACTTTACCTTATATACTTAGTCATGATTATTTGTCAACACCTATTAATATTGCATTGAATTTAATTTAATGAGTGTAGCATTTGCGTCATCTAACTGCTAGGTGACTAACTTTGTGGAAGGAGTTTTACGTGAGGGAATTCAAGGGCTATGAACCTTGTCCGCATCATATGAAGGAGCTCAAGTGTCGCCAGTTTCATTAAGCGGTTCTCGTCTATACTCTTTGTTGTAGAGCACATCTCTAGGACCCATGGCTCAGCTTGAAACTAAAATGTGGGGCTCGGGAGAGTTTTGGGGTCTGTCGTACGACCAGGATCCCCAGTGGTATTTCGATGAAGAACAGAAAGCTATTCAAAGAGACCTAATTGAAGTCTGT
>JAOBAT010089249.1:0-17854 GCA_026413305.1 Hydrozoanthus tunicans
ATCCCCCCTTCTGTTCTCTTAAAAATCAAGTGATCCCTCCCAAAATCCTCCGACCCCTCCCTTCCCCCTTCCCCCCGGTAATAAATAATGACTGGTCCCTAATTTGTTTAAAAAGCAACGCTATGTAAAATCGTAAATCGTATCTTTTTTTTTTCTACTGCTTAGAAATACTTTCTTTATTTGTCTGTTGTTCTTTTTTCTCTCTCACTTCTTAGGTCTTTCCTACTCTTGGGAAAACTCATTCTTTCAATACCGATCGCTTTAACTTTTGAATGCATTTTTCAACCGGGACCGGAGAACTGGAGAACCTTTTGAAAGAGTTTTAAATATTTTAGTAAACAACTCCGAAAGAACACAAAATCCGTGTCATACTTATTTAACGCAACCATTCTTGCAACTAACAATAACTTCAATCAACTTTGTCTCTTGGAGCCATTGTACATCAAAACTACCAATTCAAGCCTAAGCGCTGGAATAAAAGCCAAAAAGGAAATGACGTGCACTGATTGCCTATAACTCATGCAGTCTGTTTTGCTTTCTCTCGTTACGAAACTGGCTTTTTGTTTAGCACTCTGTTATATTTTGCTTTCTTCTTTTGCGAATTACACCATAATCTTTGTAACTTTCGAAGTATACAAACAACACGCACTTATAAAAGCTCAATATTTGAAAATGGTTTTGAATTTAACCAAAATATTACACAGATTTCAGTGCTTCGCAATTATTGGCTTTTAAGTTTTTTAAAAATATTTAGTACACTTCCAAAATGTTTTTCGAATTCTTCTTATATTTAAAACTGTTCATCAAATCTGTTTTACAACCATAAAGATACTGTGTTGGGTCTACTTGTTCAGTTAACTCACCATAACCAATGAGGAATGTGTTCGACCATTCGACACCAACGCAGACACCCACCCACACAAGCGGTGTGAGCCAACCATGACAGCAGTATTTGATGAACTTCTTCTGCTGGCCATACCCAGAACGAGACATGATCCCTGCACCTGTGAATGAAATGTTCACGCAGTGTTCATTAAATGAGGAGTTCAAAAGAAAGGGATTGCGGAAAAAGTTGTCTGTCCAAAGAAAAGCCTAAATGCGGTGTTTTCAACACGAGACTCTGAAGGAAAAGTTGATCGAGAGTAATTAGTTAGGATTCCCGTAGGAGGAAGCTGTACTTCCGTACATTTATAAGCTATAAGGGGACGTGCCTCCCTTTAACCTGCGACGCAGACTACCTAAACCTCAGTGGGTTGAAAGAGCGTGGGCCAGCTGCAACGTAGCCTCCTTTCCAGCCTCCTTTCCAGTAGTTCTGATACTCTTAATTCATCCTAAAAAGGGCGTGGTTTAAACTAAAAATCACAATCACAAAAATGGGTGTAGAGATGTTTAGCCTCAAATCAGAACAGGTTTAGTGTTTTAGAGCTCGGTCGAAATCATTCGGTAAAATTAGATCAAATATAAGACAATATATCGCCAAAGGGAACCTAGTTAAGATAGTAATAAGACAGCATATAAATACTTACCTTATAAATTAAGGTGAGTACTCTCCCCCCTCCCCCTCCCACCTGGGGGAAGGAGGGGAGGGTTAGCTTCAACCAAGAAACCAAGACTGACTAAAACTACGAGAATACTATAAGAACTATTCAAAGTTGCAGATTTTTTCAAATTCTAACAACTCCCTTGCTGCAGAACCATCTCAGTGACAGTTCAAATTACTATCAGATTACTATAGATCACCACCAGATCCCACAAGCATCGCCCTCTTTCTGTGGGAGTCCAAGCCTGTTTGCTAGCTACGCCGTGCTGGTGAGACCCAACAAGGCCGAAACAGCTGCCCACGGCTACTAACGTTCAACAGGCTGAAACCAATTTAGGGGTCAAGTACAGACTTACTTCCTTCTGATCCGTGAGAGACGACAGTGCCTTTTTATTGGCTGTCTCTATTGGTTGGGGAGGGGGAGTTAATCCCATGTATTTTCTAAATTGAGACGTACTGTCCGCCAGGGAATGCTGTCTTATAACTATCTTAACTAGGTTCCCTTTAGCGATATATTGTCTTATATTTGACCCCATTTGACCAAATGAAAAAAATGGAGAGAAAAAAAGAAACACTAAACGGCCGCTCAGTGCACGTGGCGAATGTCATGCCTGTTGTTTTGCTTGTTAACGACAGTAGCTTTTTCATCAATTTCGTCATTTGAATTAAAATTACAAGAATATAGATGAATGTTTTTAATAAGGTAGGCATTTTAGCCTTTAGTCTCAAGTAGAGCATATGTTTTTCCCTATTTGTCTTAAATAGGGTATAGATGTACAAGGTTTTGCAGTCTTGAATAGGGTCAGGGTTTTGGGGCTTGGGTGGGACACCCCTAGCACATTCCAGGCCAAGTAGCCATCCCAGGGTCAAACCGTGCCGTTTTATTGGCTCCTTATCGTTAACACGTGTGTGTAATACTACAGATTCTCTATTAGCAACACACTTACTCGTTGACACAAACGTGGTGGCCATCTCGAAGGCTAAAACACTTGTCCAAGTAAATGACGCTAAGAGAAAATAGTGGACTCCAACCGCCAAAGCGCTACATAATTCTGGTATCCCTGTGACACCAGTAGTGAAGAACAGAACTTGATAGATTAGCAGTGCGCTCGATAGACTCATTATTATCTTGCCTGATATTTTCTTGTACTCTTTTATCTTATCATACACAACCAACAGCAAGATTAAACACACGACAGACAAGCTACCTCCCACATACGTCATGATTCGAAGGGCGAATTCCTCTCCATCTTCACCCCCTGTACGGTTGTTATTCTTTGTAGAGTCAATGCTTACGTTCCTGGCTTTAGTGTAGCTGGATGAAAAGTTGGTACACAGTGCTACCCCATCTTTACGCACTATGTAAAGGGGTTTATTGTATAATTTTCCGTGTGGTTTGACAAGCAAGCTCCCATTGAGGAGGATTTCAGTTTCTGTCAGATTAAACAGCGCCACAGTGCAGTTTCTCGGAAGAGAGGAACTCCCGCCGTTCAGTTGGGTTGTGTCGACTGGCACTGAATCACTTATTACAATGATTCCTGAATCTCTGCATCTTTTACTGAATGGATCATAAACTTGGTTTTCATCACAATTTGCGACTTCAACTATAGTTTCGACGTTCCTTCCTCTTACATTGACTTGATACTGCGAGGATGAGGAGGAAAAATCAAACAGTACTGTCAATGGTGGGGGTTTACAGCCCCCTCTCCAACAATCCGGTGGCCGACTACAGCCCGGCCCAAGGCGGCATGATTTCCATAAAACTGTTAGTTTGCAGTTAATTCTTATGGCTGCTTGAGGACGTAGGCATAAGGAGCAATGCGGATTATCGTCTGTCCAGCCGCTCAAGCCAAAGTTTACGGGAAAAACGTAGGCTTTGCACAAATCCTCGACGGTTTTCCAATTTCTCCTGTCCGCCCTTGTTGAACATTTGTATTGTTTCAAATTTCGATAAACACAGAAGCGAGGCTGCTGATAGTTATGAGGTTTGAATTGATAACCGGTACATGAAGAAATCCAGTCGGAAGAATTTTTTCTGTTTACCACTGAATGACTACACTTTGCTTCTACTCGCCAGAACGTCACGTGGCTTGCACCGTTACACTTGGCACAAAAATAGTTTTTGTATGTTAAGTTGGTTACAGGATCAAACACTGGTAGGCCCTTGAACAGGTCGGCTTTGGGATCTGTCACGCATGCGAGCGTAGTGTTACGGTTTGCAGCTGTGTAGCGAGGGCAGCTGTCTATGATAATGTATCCAAAGTTTTTCTTCTCAGTTTTTGGTTTCTGATGGGGAGGAGGCTTTACTTCTTGGATACATCTGCAATCGAAGCAACTGGAATTTAGCTAGGCCTGGAGGACATAAATATTTGACCAATCACGTCAGTGTAGCCATGGAAACCTACATTACTTAACCCCATATAGCCCGGCTTGCAGTCCGAAGAGAAGTGTTACAGCAGTACTTCATGCACCATATTATCATCCCACAACTCCGTTCCAAATAAAACCCAAACAAGCTCTTCACACCCTCTGGGAAAAGTTCACTTCAAAGTATAGAATATACGATGTCAATTTAAAACTGCCTTTATAATACCTTTAGGCTCTAGCTATGATGAATATAAACAGAAAACTGTCTTACCTTGTGCTGTAGTCGTGGCAACAGTCTCCCAGCATGTGACAGAGCTCATCACAATAACATTTCAGTTTCTGATATCTGTTCGTTCTATTACACCTTTGGTCACAAGATGCACTTTTCTTGAGATTGCAATATTGAAGGAACCTATCGCGCACTGTTACGTTCAGAAGCTTTGCAAGCTCTCTGAAACTAACGTTGTTGTCTTCATATCTAATAACAATATCAGCTGGAATGTAAAGGCACTAGGTCAGAACGACTTGTTCATGGTTATTTTTAGTTCATTTGTAATATGTTGAGTGAACCTGAATAAATCATGCAGTACCGCGTTAGAATACTGGGATTAGCAACCAATCGTACAACGACACATAAAAAACATTGTTTCGTCTTGTAAAACCAGTACTTTTTATATGACCACAGTTTAAGCTTTTCTTATAAGACGACCAAGGTTGAGATTGACCACAAATTAAGAACTAGCTACGAAGAACACCTGGCAAAAGCGAGTATGAACAGGTGTTTTTTTTCTTCACTCGTTCACGTGAAAGTAGAACTGTTTTGGACGCTGTTAAACACCGCATTAAAATAAATGGTTTGATGACTACAATAGACGTCAATCCTTTCGTACTGTAGAAGGAAATCAAATCTTAAGTAATTAAAAAAGGCCCAATGATAGAAACGACAAATCCTGCTTAAAATTCAGGTTAATCCTGAAAAAAATAAACTCAAAACAACCGAAAGTCCTGCTCTATTTACGGGTTGAAAATGAGAGACAGTTATACTTACGGCTTTCATCAGTTAAGCCGTCGATCACCGTCAAAAATCCAAACAAAAGATAAAGGCTATAAATGATTGTCATTTCAAGTCAACTGTAGATCAATTGTCAGTATCCAACATCACGCATGAAAGATACACTTTTTTCTTGTCTAAAAGATTCCAAAGTGATGTACAAACGGCTCTTGTTTAGCAACATGGGCAGATGATTATAACCGTTTTACTTTGAAAAGAACAGGTAAACAGGAAAAGTTCCAAGAGGGGTTGACGTAATTTCCGAGCTCTCATAGCGTATGTGTAGATCCCAATATCCCCTGATGTTGGTGCATCCAGGGAAGTGCGAGTGGTGCATCGGAAACAGTCAAGCTGCGTGTTTTTATCATTCGCTAAATAAACTAAACGTAGAGTAATCTAAGACTCTGAAATGGTTAAACAGTGTATTTCCTTTTAATACAAACCCGATCGGAACTCCGGCTTATGTTTGTTATTTTTTCATCACACACTTAGTGAGATTCTAGGTTTATAGCAAAAGCAAGTTGTTTCAACGGCGGGAAAAGTTTCATATCAATCACACGTGATGATATGGAAACCGTGCGTTGTTATTGGCTCTACTTGATATCACAACGTGTGATTGATATAGATGGCTGATACGCTCTATATTTCACTGATCTTAGTTTTGTAAATATCGAACAAAGCATGTCATAAACAACGATATATTGCACGCGTTTGACAACTAGAGAATGAATAACATCGACAATCTTAATTGAACGTCATTTGTGGGCTAAACAATTATGGCAACATAAGAGTACCATAGTTTAGATTCCTTAGCAATTAAATCTACAAGCTTTTTTATAAGAACAAACTTTATAAGAATATCCGGACTTGGATTGCTTGCAAATTATGAACAAGCTAAGAACAATAACCAGGCTGAAATTTGATGAGACAACTTAAAGACTTTTAATTTTAGAATCTTTGTACACAGACTGAGATGTGTATGAAAATCGTACGCGCGCATGAAACTTCTCTATTCATCGCGTACCGTGATCAAGACTGAATACAAACAAGTATATATATATTTTTTTTACACGTTCAATCTTTTGAACTAACTCTTTTCCCTAACTTAATTTATTTTAAGTTTCATGTATTTTAACAAAGACGCAGCAGTTTTAATTCAGTTTTAACTCTGAAGATGATCTGTTAAGATCGAAAACGTTTTTCAAAAATCACATATACTATTTTTTACCTATTTTTACAAAAAATTTAAGAGGCGGAATTATGACCATAAACAAGTATTTTTTAGCGCCTTTTCGTTGTTTCAGGTAACCTATCCACTTCTTCTTCTTCTTCCTTTACTTGGGTCCATCTCATGATGACTTATCCAAATGTCAGCGTGAAATCCATTAAAAAGTAAATGACATAAAATAAAATAAAATACAAATGTCTACTAGAATTAGTTAGAACCAGATTTTGCAAGTCGAGCCTTGAAAGAGACCAGTGAAGGGGCCTCTACTGTGTTAACGGGTACTTGAGTTCCAATCTTTTATGTTGCGTGGGAAGAATGAAAATTTGTGATAATTTGTCTTTGATGGTGGAACTATGTAGGCATGTTTGTGCAGATGCATACTAGTACGAGCTTCTGGAGTTAAGTACTTCGCCTTGTCCATCTCAGTAAGATCATTGTGAAACATGTACATTAGCGATAATCTGTATCTTTTTCTTCTTAATTCAAGGAAATCCCAACCCAGTTTCTTCAGCATGTCGGTGACACTTGATGTACGATTATAACGATTTAAGGTGTAACGAGCAGCCCTTCTTTGAACCATTTCGATCTTATCAATACTTTGTTGTGTATAAGGGTCCCACGCAGCAGATGTATATTCTAATATGGGATGAACAAGGCTTTTGTTGGCAATTGATTTCAGAGTGCGATTTCCTTTATTTACAATATTTGGGACATGGGTATTCCAGCTCAGGTCTTGTGTAATATAGACTCCTAGATACTTGTCACAGTCGGTTGATACTAAGGTTTTTCCATACAGAGTATAATGGTAAACCAATAGAATGCGTTTCCTAATGACGCGTAGAACTTTGCATTTTTCTGTATTAAGTTCCACCTGCCAATTATTTGTCCACATTTTAAGCTTCTTTAGATCTTCTTGCAGAATGGTTGGATCATCTTTGAACTCAATAGCTAGGTTTAGTATGGTATCATCGGCAAACAGTCTAACGGTAGAAGATAGGCCTTTAGCAAGATCATTCACATATAGCAGAAATAAACATGGTCCAAACACAGAACCTTGTGGGACTCCAGACTGGACGTGCACCTTGTTTGAATATTAACCTGAAAGAACAACTTGTTGGGTACGATTACTCAGAAAAACCTTCACCCAGTCTTGGGTTTTCCCTCGGATACCATAAAAATCGAGATTACGTATCATGCGATGGTGTCCGACTCTACCAAATGCTTTAGCAAAGTCCAATAACAGTACATCACTGGCAGAGCATGTAATGTGGTTAGAATGGGCGAGTTGTCCTCCCTAGACCTTTTTATAGTGAACATGAATGATGACGTTTGAATTATAGGTTTATTGTTTAACTAGCTTTTTTAGTCTTTGACATCAGTTTAAATAGAAATAGGCAAATTTATTATAAATTTGTTTATGATATTGACAATATGTAATCATTTTAAAATACACTGTAAGCTGGGACCATTACTGTTTTTAACACTTTAGGTCCTGTAAAAACCAGCTTCTAAAATCTGATGTCTGTCTCACGTGGCACTAATTTTACCATCCTTGATCCCGAAATAGTTCAGAGACTTCCAGGAAATCAGTTTGCACTTGAGCAAAAAAATTTACCTTGCAGAGGCGTAAAACGGAAAAAATTTTTAGGCACTTTCAAGTTTCCTTAATACATTGTAATTTGGCAAGCTAAATACAACTGCTTTACTTCATTAGGAAATGTCACTTGTGACTTCCCAATTGTTAAATATGAAAAATCAATCTTCGAAAGAGGTTTCTTCGAACGATTGTTCAACGTGCATCGAAGAACATATAATGCCAGTCTTGTGGTAAACAGTGCACATGAAGTACACAGTGCATAAATAGTGAAATAACTAGAAGTAACTAAAGGTTATGAAATGTGGGCCGAACACATTTTCTTATCTTTCTTTCGTTGTGCTTTTTATTATTACTGGGTTACCTGTGGTGAAACCAGTGTGGAAATGAGTTTGTTTTGCTTTTTGGCTTATTTTTATTGATCGATTTTGACTGAACAATGTCAAAGTCGTTGATATGTTTCGTGCAAAATAGGTTGCATGCTCCTCTTGTCGCCCGCAATTAACAAGTGGTCAAAAGTTCTTCATCTTAGCGTGCGTGTTGTCCAATACTTTCTCCAGTAATAGCACTTTCCGGAACGTGAGGAAGCGATGGTAATCCGATGACCATATTTGTCGAGAATTCACGTGTACAGAATGTAGAGCAGGCCATATTTGTCTAATCAGGCCATATTTGTCTAAAAATCACATGTAAGCTTTTCTTCTCCGAATGTCGAGTAATTATCGATCGATTTTGGCTGAACAAATTTGAAGCAAGAAATGAGATCTTTCGTGCAAAATAGGTTGCGTGCTCCTCTTGTCGCCCGCAATAACATGGTAAACTAAAGAGCCATTTGAGGATAAAAAGACAAACCTACAAACTGGTAAGATCGTGGTAGTATACAGAAACCAACACAGTTGTAAAGGGGATGCCATAAAAACTATGCCCACTATACACTGGCATTTGAACTGCGAGAAAAAATATTAACAATTAATAGATTAATCTTGCACCTAATGATAACCAGTCAAACTGGGGACTTTAAAATATGCCAATTTGCCAACTAAGCTTATATTAATAATCATATGGTTGCAATTCATAAATTTCTTCCCGTATATATCGAACTCTAATTCTTGAACTTCCACACCCATGGACTGCTCTATTTTGCAGGTCATGCAGGAATAGAAAAATAATATAATAACACTAGTGAAATAATGTGAAGTTAGGTCAGTCCTCTTGCCAGGGTTCTAGTTATGGAAGGAAAAAAAGTCTATACTGAAACTTGCTGTAGATGCCACATTAGAGTAGGAAAGGGATGGGAGGTACATGCATACCTTGATGTACCTGCCTTTAGCTCAAATTTGAAACCAAAGGAACTAGCCATTGACAATTTGAAAGTTGTTCAATTATCCATTGAAAAAATTAGAAAAAATAAAGAAAGATTGACATTGACGGTCTAGCTAAGAAAAAGGTTGACAACATCAAGAGCGAAGTGCGCTAATTTTGATTGCTCAATGGTACTAATTAAATCGGTATATATATTTAGATCGATTTTTCTCAGATTGTATTGTGAACTTTTCAAACAAAACTCAGTGCTAAATATAATTCTATACCGTTATTGCACAACGTCAAACATCACAGTGTTCAGAGTTAGTTTTTTAATCATTTGTGTATTTGTAATAATTGTATAGATTCTCAATTATTCATTTTGTTTACTGTCCAAGCTGTGTATGCAGACCACTGTCCATTCACTGGAGCTCTGAGTGCCTTTGCTTTTGCAAAAAAGCAGGTGATGAGGGGGCCGGGTACTCTCATACTGAATTAAGTTGTACTAGTTACTAGGCATTTATCAAATGACAGCAAATTAGTTTTGACATTTTCACAAAAGCTTTCTAAACTAATCAAAATTTGGGATGAAATAAAACTTCACGTAACAGCGTCTTGAACTTGTCACTGATAAAAGCAACTCAAGTATCATCGCTTTTTTTGTTTTAGAACTGGGTTAGGGTTTCCAAGCTGTAACAGCAAGCACACCGCCACCTAAAATCGTGCGACAACACGACAACAACTGATCAATGACTGATTGAAAATCTGTTGTAAACCTGAAATTCGAAATTCAAATTTGGTCACGTCTTCTAACGCAAGGATGATGTGTATTGAGTTTCAACAAGCACCATTCCACGCCTGCCCGCTTCTCACATTTTTCACTATGCCCTTGATCATTTGCCTCTCCTCATTATTCATCGTGTCAATGTCTTTCATCTGCACATTGCCATTTCTATTTAGTTCAACGACCTGTTCTGGTTCTATGTCTACACACCTGACTTCCTGTTCCTCTAATTCTTCATCTACTGTTAAAGTAGTCATTCTTCTCCTAATTTCGTCCAGCTCGACGGAAGTTAACCACTCATTCTTTCTAATCGCCCTAGCCTGGTCACATAGTCTCTGCTCTATCACCTTTGGTAGACTTCTTTCCTTCCAGAAAGTATGCATTCTCTGTCTATATCCTCTGACTGCTTTGCCGCTTAAACTGTCATTTAAAAGTACCTATGTTTATTAAGAACCTCCAAACTCTTCTGCTGGCTGCAATATGGTTTTACTTCAAAGTTCTGTCTTTCTCGACATAGATCATTTGGTAGCGATGGCTTGTTTGACGGCTCTTACTCTTAAAAAAATTCCTGGCAAGATGCCGGCCAGGGTCTTGATATTACTAAACGGCCGTCATTTATTTATTTTTACAATAACTCTTTAAAACTGGGAGCATTTATTAATCGTAAGTCCCCATATCCATTAATAACTGTCAGAAGCTTTTATTGTCATCTTCACTAGTATAATTACAATACGATTTAACACAGTTCAACAGGATTTCAGTTAGTTTACCTTTGTTAAGTAACAAAACTATACTATTGATTTCAAAACCAGTTTCTCGTTGATAATTTAGCGATAACTTGCCGGCGGTGAAGAGTAATTTGAAGACCCTGGGCAACAGCGGGTCACAATTATTTCTAAGCGCCGTCAAACAAGCCACCTTTAAAGCTGATCAATGCCGCGAGAAGAAACAAAGCGTTGAAGTAAAACCATGTTGTAGTTAATAAATGCAATCACTAGGAAATTCGCAAAAAGTAAAGAAGACTTTCATTTGATGAATAACCGTTTATTTCTAGAATTATCGGTCAAAGTTCGGCAGCCGGTCATTTAGTAATTTGAAAACCGTGACCCTTGCGGTCAGCTGCCGGCCATTTAGGGGTTTAGGCACAGCGTATTTTTATAAACAAATGTGCGGCAAACTCATGCTCAAAGTTTCAGTGCATCGGAGGTATTTTTTGACTCAGAGCGGTAACGCACATAACAAACTCTTTAGATAATATTTTGAGTTAAATATAACTTTTTCATTTTGCATTGCCCGTCGAAAACAAATCTTCTAATAAATTTTAAAAAACTGATCTCATAACGGATGCGCCTATAAATATCCGGGCAGAACTTTTAGAAAACATTTTGCATTGAA
This sequence comes from Hydrozoanthus tunicans, assembly GCA_026413305.1. Lineage (NCBI taxonomy): Eukaryota > Metazoa > Cnidaria > Anthozoa > Zoantharia > Hydrozoanthidae > Hydrozoanthus > Hydrozoanthus tunicans. The sequence goes on from JAOBAT010089249.1 coordinate 11,262, forward strand.
TGTATCAGTGTGGTAACTTTTTAATAAGAGAACACACGACGCGTATCCAACAAAAACCTGCGTATCACACTACAAGCTGCACACCTGGTGAACTGAAATCAGTAAACGAAAGGTACAAAACGAGATGACGTTTCATTGGATGATTTCTGAACAGCAAAACGATGGAGTTTCATTCTTTAGATCATCGACCAAAGCAATGGTGTATGATTTTTTTCTGTTTTTCGCCTTTGGACCCCGGTACCCTTCCTCCCAGACAACCCAGAAAGACCTTTATTGAGGTGCCCCGAAACTCAAGGAAGGCCAGTGGTTTCTAGCACTTCCAAGGCTTTGCAGAGAGTCAGATGTTTCTGTATGTAGTAAAACCAGAATTGCCTGTACCCTAGGGGATTCTTTTTTATCAACAACAGAAAGTCTATTTTATCTTTTTCGAGCTAATAGCACAACATGTTGAATGCTTCTTAGGGTGTGTTTCTGCAGATGTTTACTGTTTTAGCTTCCCGAACTTTGAAAGAAAAAGCAAGGCAACATGACGCTTATCTTGTTCCTTGCAACGAATCTGGAATCATAGAAATGGAGTCATAGAACCTGGTCAGGGAAACTGACGGCTTTACTTTTATCTTCCGTTTAAAAACGATCGCATCTTCTTTGATGACTTTGTGGTTTGGGTTAGTCTCGGCAGACATGGGTAAAATTCACTATGATTTGTTTCATTTTCAGGCCGACAAAGTCATGTATGTAACGACCCTGAGAAATACATCAGAGTTGACAAGACCGACAATTTAACTTCAGTTAATCTGGCGCTCTTGTTAGAATGTTTATATCTTAGCTTGAACTCAACCAAGTGTTCCATCCAGCGCCAACAGCTTAAGTTTGATCAGTTTATTCCATCGCCCCGGGTTTGTCGTTTTAAAAAGGATCAATTGTTCAACAAAAGAGCTTGACATCGATCCACTAGCTAAGGAACGTTCATAACATGATTTTGTTACAGGGAAGATATTCCATCCAGATAGTACCAGCTTATTCTCGAGATAAACGTGAACTGGCTGAACAGAGAATGGAGGAACAGGTTCGCCGGAGCCGTTTTCTTGTCTTCAGCTTCCGTCCCCACTTTACTTTCACGCAGTGGTATTATAAGACTCTCCTTAACCCATGTATTGGAACAGCGTTCTAACGAGGTTCTACACAAAAAAACCTGCAAATTACTTCACCCGAAAGATTGAAGTTAAAACGTTTTAGCGTGCGCGCAGAAGGTCGCAATACTTCGCATGGCAATAACTTTACAAGAAAGATCCCTGAAACGCCTTGTTGCTTTGTCCGGTTAGACAAAACCGCCCAAAAAATCTCTTACATATGCATGAATCCATACATCTTTTAAGATAAACATGATGCACGAAGACTTTACTACGAAAGTGTTCTACCGTACATTGTGTGTCCTATGAATATATCGTAAAAGTGTTATATCGATATTGTATGCCCTAAGATTATACTGCAAAAGTGTCCTACTGATGTGTATTCGAAATCAGTGCCGTAATAGCTTTTTTCGCGCGTTCTAATTAGTTCCTGAAACAGAAATTATCCAAGGCTATTTACTGTTTTGCAAAAACTGCCAAAAAGGCGACTCGTTTTGCGCCAGTCTTGAAAGGGAAAACCACTGTCTTTTAGGGTTCCATGTTAAGCTGACCAGCTGATGTCAATCACCGCTCAGAATCGCAAAAGAATATCAATGCAAAAACCGAATTGAATACATAGACTTTGTCGATAACGCTGAAATGCGACACGTGATTCGGAATAATAACAGACAAAGTCGATTAGAAATCTGGACCGCGTAACAATGACTCGGCTGTGTCGGTCCAGGTAAGGGAAACCACATTACTGTATTGGACTAAAGCTTGTCATTCAAAATGTCTTAACCGTTATTTAGTTTTCGGAAGAGTATTTGCCAGCAAAGCGGTCCTCGCGTTCGATAAACCCCTGAAAAAGCTCCCAACCAGTGACAGACCAACTGTAGCTGCACTACTGTGATGATTCGGAATGATAACAGACAAAGTCGATTAGAAATCTGGACCGCACAACAATGACTTGGGTGTGTCGATCCAGGTAAAGGAAACCATGTTACTTTATTGACTAAAGCTTGTCATTCAAAATGTCTTAACCGTTATTTAGTTTTCGGAAGAGTATTTGCCAGCAAAGCGGTCCTCGCGTTCGATAAACCCTGAAAAAGTTCCCAACCAGTGACAGACCAACTGTAGCTGCACTTAGTTTAGAATTTATTACAAATTAAAGTCGTATTGTTACTCATGCTTTATACTATCAATGAACTGAGACACTAAGTTACAGTTAAGTTGAGACTTTGCGTCTCCGGCAAAAGCCAGTGTAAAAAGACCTGGAAATGAATGCAGCTGAATGATAACACCTTCAAAAGCCACTGTGAGATGATAATGTGCTCATGGCCTCTAACAAACCCCTTAAGTGGTTCAAAAAGGGATTTAAAGTGCATTCTTTTTAGTCGTAATATTTTAAGAATGGCCGGAGTACAACTTCAAGGAACCACGCCCAGTTTGCTATCTCATAGAGGTCAAATTTATTTTGCCCCACGAGCACCACCGACTTTTTTTAGGGGAAGTTCCACCTGGGGGCACCAACGCGGCAAAGTTTTATCTTTTAATTTTGATTTTAATTTGTAGGTGGAATCCATTTAGGATTTTATTTAACCTTGACCGTCATACACAGGCATATGCATGGTTGATACACTGGTGGGCCCCGACTGTGCCCCTTTATTGGTTATTAAAAGCTGACAGCGCAAATATAGATGTGTCAGATAACCTATGAGCTTGAGTCTGACATGGGAAGGTATATCGATTCTATAGGCCCAAGAGCTAAATCAAGTCACAAACAGACCTAGACGAGATGTGTCTTCATTACTCAATTGGTTAGAGCACTGCACCGTTACCACAGAGGTAATATTGGTCCCAATCCTGTTGAACAATGGATTTTTTTCCAGGCTTCTCTTTTGCAATTGCTTAATCTGCTTAAATTGCTTTCAAAGATCCTATCACAATGTCATTGCATGTAATTGCAGACAAAAATTATTGTACAGGTACGAAACACCGACTCAAAAAAACAACCCCACAAAAACGATTAGTTATTATTATCTAGGTAAAGGAGCGAATGTTCTCCTGCGTTGACTGGCTTTTGTAGTCAAAGCTCTCCACACATTCACAAGCATAGTCGACTTTGCCTGTTTTATACTTTTAAACTGAAACATTTAGCTTTAAAATACTTAATATTTTCCTCTGTTTTATCTACTCTTCTCATCTACTGTATCTCCTTCTTCTGAATCGGGTCCATGACAAACTTATCATAACCAGTGCTCCAAGGTCCGTGTTTTCCCAACGATCTTGCTTGTGTGTCCTTGCTCTTTTGGCCTTGCTGCACTTTTCTTCAGTGACAAAATAAGTTTGCTGTAGACTTTCAAGGCCAGAAACACAAGGAGGCCTAGAAGGCAAAATTCAAACAACCATCAATAGATTTAAAAGCCTAGTGATTGGTGGCGCAGTGGCCGAGCGTTTAAAGTGTTGGACTCGTTTATTCTAGGGTCGCGCCAGAGTTGAGTCGAGCACCGGTCAGACCATTGAGTTGTATCCTTTAGCAGGATACGTTACCCGACTTGTTCCAGTCGTCGGACTTAGCTGTATAAGCTTCTGCTGGGGGTTAACCTACGATGGATTGGTGTCCAGTACGGAAACTAGAGATAAGCGCATAACGGCCTCTTGGCTCGAAAAAGGGATTAGATGGAGATTTCAAGAGCACGTTACTTACTTACAAAGCGCCATATTGCAATATACTTTAACTATTTTGTTCAAAGTGGAGTGCACCTGGCTCTTGATAGTCCAAAATTTGAGATCATGGGGGAGGGGGGGGGGGGGAAGGCAGGGGAAGGGACTGGAAGAATGATTTGTCTGCAAATTTTCCTTTTTCGGTCAAGCTTCAGAAAAAAAACATTTTTTGCCCATTCCCATGCAATCTCTTTGTAGGATTTGCTGTGCAATTTTTTTCTATCTGGGGTGGCCCTGCAAATTCTTTTTTATTTACAAATTCTTCCACTCCTCCCACGCGACCAACTGGTCCATCACTAAAAAGAACACATCCAAGGCTGAGGATAATGATAATTCGCATTGCTCCTTGTGCTTAGGTCCGGCTCAAACAGCTGTTAGCGTTAACTGCCTACAAACATTACCTGATCCGACGCCGAAATGTTGGACAGGGACCTGTAAGCAACTGCCATGCTGGAAGAACTGCAAGCCCCAACCATTGACATACTGTTTGATTTTTCTTCCTCCTCGAAGTATCAAGTCAATGTAAACCGAAACTTTATATTTCCATCCTTGGTGTTCTTGTAAATGTGCTATATGAATGTTTTGAATCATCCAGTGGAATAAGATTAATCAACAAATTTAAATTGCTTACTGGAATTATAGAAAGTTAACGAAACAACACGACGATGCAGTCAAGACTTGATACGGTCGCAATGTTGTGCTGTTGCTTTAACTTTCTATAATTACAGTAAACGGTTTAAATTTGTTGATTAATTATAAATTTGTTCTTGTAAACAAAACACCGTGTCCACTAAAAACGTATATGTTTACTTATTAAGAACATTTGAAATGAAATCCCCGAAATGTTTGAGAACATTCAACTTTCTGTAAGTTGTTCTCGTAGTCGTAAAAACTGATCTTTTTAATATGTTGTGTTTTCAAGATTACGCCGTGCAGGTGGCCGCAGGGTGCATTTCAACGTGCAGCTGTTGTATTTACTAATGTTTTATGCGGTCGTTGTTGACCCTGCCGTACTTAGTTCTCAGTTTCTTGTGTTTGCCAATTGAGAATATAATCGTAATCTTACAGTGCATGCATCTATAATTGACTACCTACTACACGACTGATCTATTTTAACAAATAAATACAAAAACCTGGATTTACCTTGAGAACTGTTGAGAGCCACAAACGGAAAGCGAATAAAAGCGGTTTCTTTAAAGGCAACGGCGAACCCTAGTGCCCAGGTTAAACCAAAGATCACGGTCAACTTGAGGCTCAAGACGGGAAGGCCCAGTTTCTTGTTGCTCTTGGCAACACTGCGCACGCTCTGAAGATGAATAAAGTTTCTTGAGTGAAATAACAGCGCGTGTTGACACAAAATTCATTGTTATCAGTAGAGTTTACAAAAACCATCAATTAAAAAGTAAGACATTTTTACAGTTTTTAAGAACATTTAATTAGCTTTCACAAAACTCTCTGATTGGTCATGCATCCGGTTGTTGCAATCACAATCCAGAATCCTAATACCATAGTTAACAAAAAGGAATCTTACTAGATGATAATCAATAAATAAGCACCATTACCGTTTTTGTACGTCGGATGCCGCTAACAGAAAACAAAAGAGCGAAAAAGTTGAAAATGATAATGGCTGCCACGGGTACATAGAAGAAGTACAGCAGAGCTCTGCCATTGGAGATCCAGCAAACGGCACTAGAACCTGGAGGGTAAGAACAAACGGAGAAATATGACGGCCAAATAATAACAACAAACCTAATTTGTTTAAAAAGCAGCGCTATGTGAAATCGTTAGTTACTAAAGCTTTTTTTCTGCTGCTCATTTTTTGTTTTTTCTTTTCTCTCTTATTTCGTAGTTCTTCTCAACTCTTGGGATAACTCATTCTTTCTTACCCCATCGCTTTTACTTTTAAGTTGAATCTTTCAACCGGTACGTCCTTGAAACTCATGATGAATACATTAGGATGTGGCTACACGGTGCAACATTGCAACGTTGCAACGTTGGGCGCAACTGGATCCTTGGTGTGGCGGCCACTCTGTGAAATCGTTGCGTGAAGTGTTACCAGAGTAGGATCGGTTTCTACTTCGCGCAACGTTGTGTGCAACGATTTCAAAGGTGGCTACAGTACGGTGAAAATCTCCCAAAACGGTCATAAAACTGTTCATTAAATCTGTTTTATGACCGTTAAGATACTGTTTTGGGCCTGCTTGTTTGACTCACCATAACCAATGTGGAAGGTGTTCGACCACTCGATACCAACGCAGACACCCACCCACACAAGCGGCGTGAACCAACCATGACAGCAGTATTTGACGAACTTCTTCTGCTGGCCATACTCAGAACGAGACATGATCCCTGCACCTGTGAATGAAATGTTCACACAGCGTTTATTGAATGAGAAGTTCAAAAGAGTGGGATTGTGGAAAAAGCTGTATTGTCCAAAGAGAAGCCTAAATGCGGTGTTTCCAAAACGATTCCATAAAGGTAAAATTGATCAAGAGTAATTAGTTAGGAGACCCGTAGGAGGAAGCTGCACTAAAGTACATTTAACAATTATCCCTCGAGCCCGAGCTATTTGGCTACTAACCCATGAGAGCGAGAGGGATAATTGTTTTAGTAAAATCATACTAGTTGGTCAAAAATCAGAAGTACAAAATCTTTTTTTAAACTTAAAGCTCTAAAAATAAATTTTTTAATGTTTACGACAAATATGATCACGCGCAATCGCTACTCGTAGGCTATCACTAATAGCCTATGAGTAGC